>CAXKVY010008832.1:0-5000 GCA_964058915.1 Tetropium fuscum | reverse complement strand
TTTACGTAGGTCATGAACCCTAAAAGGTTACTGCTAACTATTTTTTTTAGAATATAAGCAAAAAATACTTGAACACAAAGAAAATAACGAGCAGATTGAGAACCTGCAGACTCAGGAACTGTCCAAAGTTAAGCATTTAGTATTGTTAAGGGACCAAGACCTCCACGCAAAAACCAGTGCCCTAAAGGACGCTACCGTTCAGTTAGAAAAATTGAGGAATGAGGTCTCACGACTAAGACGACAAGAAGAACAACTCAGCGACGTTCAGGTAAGTAAATTGGGCACGATTTACAATATTTTTGTTTAAATTGTTGCGAAATATCAAAGTATAAAAAGTATAAAATACTATTATTACATGCTAGACGAAAACATAATTTCTTTAGCATGTGTTTCATACATTTTAGGTGCTTTTCCCTTATTTGTTTTCTTCTTTGTTATTTATTTTTATTAATTTAAATTTATTTATCCTTATTTGTTATTTTCCCTAGTTTTGAAATGCCTATTTTCTCAAATTTTTTGTTGAAAATTGTTTTATTTCTCTTTTCGTTTGACATACCTATACCTACTTAATTTGTTTTTAAAGAATACTTACCATAATCTAAAAGAGAATGTTTATAATTAGCATCATTATAAGTGTCATAAAACTTCCTGTAATATTTAAAAAAATGATTAGCAAGCCGCGAAATAACCTTATCTAAGTACCTTTTATTACAATTTTATAATTATAAAATTAAGCGTGTTCATAAAATCTTATTATTACCTTAAAATTGAAATAAACACTGTTGAAGTTAATACTTTTACACATTTCTGTCTGTTTGGTAACATTTGTATTCTAGGCGTTGATTTTATTAATTGAAATTATAAGAGAGTTTCTGGTTGATAGAAGAAGCGAAATAATAATTCAAAATGTATTAGATTTTGTGGCTTTTAAGAACTGTCATATTTTTTTCTGCAATTACTATAAATAGACCAGGGTTGATAATTTTTGAAACCCATTGAAAAAGATAATAGTAGGATGAAACCCATTGGGAAAGGAAGAGAATATAATAAAAATCAAATGATAAATAATTTACGGGTAGAAAACGGTTTATCTCGATTTCCGGCAAAACTACAAGTCCTATGGAAAAAGTTAAATAGTAAAGTTGTAGGTAATTGAAAGATCTACAACTTTTGTATTCACACTTTTTCACCTGGCGGCAGTTGCTATGATTTAAATTTTAACAATGTACAAAATAAACGAGGTATAAAATATATAAATATATATGCCGTCACCTTATTTACTAGGCAACGTAATATTTAAAATTTACTGAAAAAACTTCAGCTTTAAGTACGCGAATTTACGCGTCTATCTGATATGCAAGAAATAAACCATATAGATAAACTCAATACAATCAGACCAATGTGAGAGACAGGGCTATAAATATCTAATAGTAAATCATAATCAGTACAATACAGCCTGAACACTAAAATACTCGGAGACCGGGTATTATTGAACACGGACTTAAGTTGTGTCCATCTCTTGTGAACCCGTATTTACCGATTTTTTCGGGTCATATTCACGCGTTATATCCCAACATGTATTTCACGGGATTTAATCACTGAATTAGCATTGAACAATTGATTTTTCACTTCACTTTAACCAATGAAACGTGAAACTACTTTGTTTACATTGGAACGGTACACTCTGACAGAAACTAGTTCGCCAATAGCTGCGTTGCCACGCTTGTCTGAACAAGGCCATCTATAAAATTATTCTGTTTGTAGTACTTCTACATCTGAATCTGAATCATCTGATGATTCACGTCATAAAGCCAAACTCTCAGTCTTTTTATATTATTACTGTACGATGTTTTACCACGGTAATTTAGCAATATTTTTTACCGATATAAATTCCCTGGTAATTTTTCTTTTTGGTAAATTACCGGGTAATTAATTTTTTTGGTAAATTACCAGGTAATAATACATGGCAAATTAATTAATATAATAAAATTATTGTGATTGGAGTACTTCTACATCTGAATCTGAATCCGATTCATGTGATTCATCTAATTTTATTTTGAAAAAGATTCGTATTTGTCTGTATATAACCCAGTTTTCGAGCCATGTTATCGGTTATAGTACATAAATGACGGGAAAATTACGACTCGTAATTTACCGGTAATTTATGACTTAATTTACGGTAATAAAAGAAGGGTAAATTACCGTAAATTAAGTCGCTAATTTTTAATAAAATAGATAATACTTAATTTACCAAAATTTTTTACCGAAATAAATTCTCTGGTAATTTTTCTTTTTGGTAAATTACCGGGTAATATTTTTTTGGTAAATTACCAGGTAATGCATTTATTTTTGTAAATAAATAGGTAATTAAACTTTTTTTGAAAAAGATTCAAATTGGTCTGTATATAACCCAGTTTTTCAAGCCATGTTATCGGTTATAGTACATAAATGACGGGAAAACTACGACTCGTAATTTACCGGTAATTTATGACGTAATTTACGGTAATAAAAGAAGGGTAAATTACCGTAAATTAAGTCGCTAATTTTTAATAAAATAGATAATACTTAATTTACCAATATTTTTTACCGAAATAAATCCTCTGGTAATTTTTCTTTTTGGTAAATTACCGGGTAATATTTTTTTGGTAAATTACCAGGTAATGCATTTATTTTTGTAAATAAATAGGTAATTAAACTTTTTTTGAAAAAGATTCAAATTGGTCTGTATATAACCCAGTTTTTCAAGCCATGTTATCGGTTATAGTACATAAATGACCGGAAAATACCATGATTTACCGGTAATTTATGACGTAATTTACGGTAATAAAAAGGGTAAATTACTTTAAATTACGGTAAACAATTTCGTAATTTAGGGGGTAAATTACCATTTTACATCACTGCATCTGACCAATGAATTTACAAATGTAAAAACTCGAGTAAAACCCATATTGAGGTTATGAGTTTTTGCTCAACGTGTTTGTTATTCCTTGGCGAGAATAATTGAAAATTATTCCTACTGGAATTCTGCGAGTTTGCCATTGGACACGACTTGTGAATGTCTACAAAAAAAAATCGAACATTTCTCATCTGTATATATACACAAAAAAAAGTCCCATTTTTATTTGTTTATCCAACACGTGTCACTCTCGTTTCGGTGGGCTTCGGGGCTAGTCACAGGTATGTGCTTTTGGCTATATGCGACGTGCACCTCGCGGGAATTTCTAATCCTTTCCCACGCGTTTTGTTGCAGGACGACCTGGAGTCGCTAAGGCACTCCAGTTCCAGGGACCTGGCGCACCTCGCCACCGAGCTCGCCAAGAGCGAGCAGGAGCGTAACCATCTGTCCGATTTGGTTGTTATTTTGCGGCAGAGCGCCTCCAGCGAAAATGCCGCCGACGAGAAGGCGGTATCGGAGAGGCGGCTGCTGGAGCAGCGGCTGGAGGAGGCGCATCTGCATCTGGCCGATATAAAGATGTCGTGGAGCGATAAAATCGCATCATTGGAGACTCAGGTAGGCAGTTTTTAGATGCGTCAACCATAATATAACGTTGTAACGACGTAAAAATGACGACAATGTGTCTCGTCGAAATGACGTCGTCTGAAGACGTAATTTTCACGTCAATCTAGATAATGTGTAGATGGCTTGTTTTTATTATTCTTTTCGTCGTATAATTCGTAATTGGGAACATGGATGAAAGTTAGGATTTGAGCTAATAAATAAACAGATTCTATAAACTTTCAAATGTATTAACAATAGTGCACCGGCATAAGAATAGTCTTACAAAATAAATCATCAATTTTGGGAACCAATGATTTAAATTTTTCAGTTTTTATTCCAAAAAAATAATCCGCAATACATATTATGCAATGATAGTGTACCTTTTGCATTTTATGAAAGTTCTATATACTAGTTTTTTACATAATAGCCGCATATATGACGTACATTCGACGTTACCTAGATGACGTCGCTAATACGTGTAAAAGGAGACGTTTAAAACACGTCTCTTTCTGGGGGATAATTGACGAATGACGGGTTACACTAGAAATCAACGTGAATGAGACGTCAAGTGATGTCACTCTGGTGCCTGGGGTGATGTCGAATTACCGTAATTTATTTTTTTGGTAATTTACCAATATTTTTTACCGAAATAAATGCTCTGGTAATTTTTCTCTTTGGTAAATTACCGGGTAATTAATTTTTTTGGTATTTACCAAATAAATTAATGTCCCGGTAATTTAGCAAAAAGAAAAATTACCAGAGCATTTATTTCGGTAAAAAATAAAGGTATTACATTTATTTTTTTGGAAATAAATAGGTAATTAAACTTTTTGTAAATTATCAGGTATTTTTTTTGTATTTTTTTAAGAAAATTAACATAATAAATGTGTGTTTACTATATAAAATTCAGGAATTAGTGCTTAATATATTATTGAAACTTATCAATACTAATAAAGAATATTATACATATTACGATTTTAAAATATAAAAAAATAAACAAAATGTGCCTTTAAATTTACGGTAATAAAAAAAGGGCAAATTAGCATAAATTAGTTAAACAATTTCGTAATTTACGGGGTAAAATACGATTTTTCATCTCTGGTTGCGCGTGTTGATTTAAATATTCCAGTTTTTATCCCAAAAAAATAATCCACAATACATATTATGCAATGATAGTGTACGTAAAAGAAGACGTTTAAAACACGTCTCTTTTTGGGGGACAATTGACGAATGACGGGTTACACTAGAAATCAACGTAAATGGGACGTCAAGTGATGTGACGCTGCCTGGGGTGATGTCAAATTACCGTAATTTATTTTTTTACTAATTTACCAATATTTTTTACCGAAATAAATTTATTTCGGTAAAAAATATTGGTAATACATTTATTTTTTGTAAATAAATACGTAATTAAACTTTTTGTAAATTATCATGTATTTTTTGACGTAATTTACGGTGATAAAAAAAGGGTAAATTACGGTAAACGATCTCGTAATTTACG
>CAXKVY010008831.1:0-20945 GCA_964058915.1 Tetropium fuscum | reverse complement strand
CCACCATTACGGGTGCACACATTGCAATTTGTAAAGCTCGCGTGCCCAACACTCTAGCGCGTTCATATTTCGTCATGTACTTAGTCGTGATACGTTTACTTTTCGGCACGCCACCTCCGGCTTGTCCCGGGGCCAGAATATCTATGTTATCGCCCTCCTCTTCAGGCTGCTCCAACTCTTCGATGTTATCATCTTCAACATCGTCGTCGAAATCATCGCCCACATCATTCTCATCAAACTCCTCATCAGCCATCAGATATTTATAAATTTATTACACAATTAAAGAAGACTTATTATAAACGCAACAGTAACATCAACGTCAAAAACAACGAAGCATTCAACAGCGAAGTTAGGTACATTCTTTTACTTTTGACACACAGAAAAAAACGTGTTCTACCGTTGGGCGTCTGAAAAATTCATACGAGTTACAAACAAATTACAAGTAGTTCTGTTGTTACATGTCACCTTGGATCATGCTAAGAGAAGCCGAGAAAGGATTTTGTTAATAGTTCAATGGTCTGTGGGTTTTGTTTGAAGCGGAGCGGAGATATCTCTGATAATATCAAGAAGTAGAATCTGTGGTATAAGCTAGAAACAGCGTTGTTGTGTAAACAAGGGTAGAAACATAGATTAGAATAGAGGTTGTGTTTTGATTTGACGCGTTTCTTTTGTGATGATGTTTTGTGATTTTCGCTTAACCTCACTTCTTTATATTATTAAAAACTAAAGATAACTGTGTACAAATAAACGAGTAGTTAGAAATGTTGGAACCAGTTGATTCCTTTGTCGTTTATAATATATTTTACTATGCCAATCTGTGCCATGTATGCAAGGAATCAGTCGACAACATAAAACGTTGCTCATTGTGCAAGTCCGTAGCTTACTGCTCTAAAAATCACCAGCGACAAGATTGGAAGTTTCATAAAGAGCTGTGCAAAGTTATAGCAGAGGCAGACGGTAATTTGAATATGAAAAACCACAGTGTAAAGAAGTTCCAGGATTTTAAGAATTTTAATATAATGAGGTCTGTTGTGTGGCAAAATCGATTGGGGAGAAAATTGAGAAATTTCGAGGATCAAATGTGGATGTTTCCTAGAGTATGCACTGTTTGTCACTCTAGAAATGTTCTGTTTGACTGCCCCAAGTGCTTGAATGCTTCCTACTGCTCGGAAGAGGACAGGGAAGCGGATAAGGAGCATGTTAGGTATTGCGATGTGTTGAAACTGTGCATGGATATAGACTTGTATTATTTCCACAACAAATATAGGCCAGTTGATATAGAGGCAAGGGTTTTCGCTGATGACGTTACATCATTGCCAAATGATCTTACAGAGCTGATGGTTTTGTATGATGGTGTCTTCGAGAATAGTAATCGGGATAAGGAGATTCAGTTCTATATTAAATCTAATCATGCTGCCCCAGCGGCGACTATGCTTTATGGGATGGAGAAGTCTGGCCTTCTGATAAACCGCTCATTTTCCAAAGAATCAGTAACCGTGCATATCGTAGGGGCGGATATTATGGAGATCTCGTGGTTGTGGAATATCATAACCGAACTGCCTTTTCATTGGATAAGGAACATGAATAGGTTGGAATATTTCTTAATCGGGCCTGAATTATTCCAAAATGACTGCTGTTCAAAATTAGCAGCACAGCTATGTGAAAACTGTAAAGCGAGAGACCCCAAAACCAATGTTACGTTTTGCTCAAGAATGTACCACGACGTTGTTGACGATTTTGACAAACCCGATATTGTGGTGGCATTCAACAGTGGAATACACGAGCTTGACTCTGAGTGGTTGAGGAGTATAGACAGTTTAGTTAAGTATCCTGGGGTGCCGCTCATTTTAACGGCTTATACCTGGTCGGAAATTTGCCGTGACGTTAGTATGGTTTTGGAACATGGCGGTAAGAAAGTGAGGATTATTTTGGAACCACAGCGAAACCCTTTTGCTATTATGAGGCCTATAAGGGACTGGGAGAGTGAGGACAGCCCTGTGTTCTACTTGAATGGATATATAGCTATCCTGACTGCAGCTGCGGAGCGGAATTAGGTTAGTCATAAGGTAAGTTACTTCTTTGCTTCTAATTTCTCCTGGTATTAGGTATTTGGGAAAAAATATAAAATTTCTGCTGTAAAAACCAATATAGCTCTAAGTGGTTTGACAAAGGTGGTTTTAGAAAAAATGTTGTCTTGGCAAAAAGTCGTGCGAAAAAGTGCGTCATCATTGGTAATTTTCACAGATTTCATTATTTAAACATCGTATTATTAAATGTAGTCAACTTAAAATCGGTTACGGATTGAACGATAGACGTTTCGTGAAAACACGTTTTCAATTTTTGTTGAACGACAAAAAGTTGCCTGGTTGTCAACTTTTGCTTTCGAGTCGACCCAAATCGAGCGACTTGAAACTTGTTGGACGTGAGAACGGCCCGTGAAGTCAAAAGCCATTAATTCGTTCCCTTGGAGTATTTAGTTTGTGATAAAAGTGCACGCGCAGCATGACATCCTGTAGAAAAAGTTCCAAATACGCAGATGCTTTATTTAACCTCCAAGTTTTTAGACCCCTATCAGTAGCAAGAGAAAATTCTTCTTAAATGCTTAAATATTTTTAATTTCACGGAGACAACCTTGCACAACTTTGCTTGGCACCATTTTGAAGCAACTGTCAATAGTGTCAACAAAAATCGTGCGACTAAAATCGCCTCATGAAAACCGCGTTTTAAGATCAAAGTACAACTCCGCAAGCAATCCCGCATACAACAGAGTAGTTAGTTAAGGCGTCGTCCGCTGCTTATGCTGTCGTGACGTCACAAATTCTTGTCTCGGCCTGTCTTACGGGAGGTCTCGATTGAAGAAACAATTATAATAATACTCAAACGACATTTCGAAAAGGGATCTAGTCTCTTTTCATTCTCAAGTTGTGGTTGCTTGACTTTTTTCGGAAAATCAAATCGCTGGCTGAATATTTCAACGATATTACACAGTTCTATGATACAAAGTTATTAAACGAAGAAAATCCGTTCGACTTCTATAAAAAAATTGCTGATAGGTATTCCTCGATTATGGTGCAAATATTTTTTTTGCAGCTAAAAGTTTAAAAATAAATACACAAAAAGTTATTCCTATATAATTTATGAAAAAAGTAAAATGTCATACGCCCTTGTCCCATATTGGGACGAAAAAAAGTATCAATGGTAATTGATCTACACGTGTGTATGGAAATAAAATACCCGACAAAAATTGTTTCGTGTGTAAAAAAATAACCTGTGTTTTATGCGATTATGCTATAATTTATGAAATATGTTTTCTGTTTTATAATATGACTGTTGGTTTGCCTTTTATAATAATCGTTAATATATTTTGAAACTCAGCAGCGCATTATGCCCAACACTGCCTCAGGCTTGTTGCTCAATGCGTTCATTTCTATGTGTTTAATACTCGACATTTCGGCGTTGCCTCATTTTATAGTTTAAAATTAAGTAACGATGTTTGGTGTTTGATAGATTATACAGGATGAAAAAACTTAAAATACCTACCTTTTTTTTATTGAGTAAAATATTATTTTTTCAACAAAATGAGAAGGAAAACAATATCTGTATATATTATGTTCTAGTGGCTAGTGGATATAGTTCTAGTGGTATATGTTGTGTTCTAGTGGTATTTCGGTCAATTTTTAACCCAAAAACCAGCATTTTAGAGGACATTTTGTGTACTCTTTTCTCTATAAAAAAATTGAAATTTTGGTTTTTACATTTTCGGCATACAAAAATGTTTAATTTTTTTTAAATAAGGCATTTCGATGGGAATATCAATTCTCCACAAAAAGTTTCATATCAAGCACATCGAAATTTTGCTTCGTTTTGTAGATGTATTGAAAAACTGAGAAGGGTGCATTTTCACTCCTGTCTCCAATTTCCACCTTCTAATTTAATAGCACACCGTGGTTTTTAAATTGTTTTATTTAGCTTGACTTCGTATACTTGTTTCTTTGTTTCTTTGTTTCTTTGTTTCTTTGTTTCTTTGTTTCTTTGTTTCTTTGTTTCTTTGTTTCTTTGTTTCTTTGTTTCTTTGTTTCTTTGTTTCTTTGTTTCTTTGTTTCTTTGTTTCTTTGTTTCTTTGTTTCTTTGTTTCTTTGTTTCTTTGTTTCTTTGTTTCTTTGTTTCTTTGTTTCTTTGTTTCTTTGTTTCTTTGTTTCTTTGTTTCTTTGTTTCTTTGTTTCTTTGTTTCTTTGTTTCTTTGTTTCTTTGTTTCTTTGTTTCTTTGTTTCTTTGTTTCTTTGTTTCTTTGTTTCTTTGTTTCATTGTTTCTTTGTTACAAATCTTGTAACAACTTTTTCAGCTACTTCCCAATGAGTGGAGTATGTCGTCAGATTTTTAAAGAATGTATCCGTTATTTAGAATATGTATATGTATCTTATAAAAACGGAAATCGAAATTTTTATTTTTAATAAATTATATTATGTATAGGGTGTTACAAATTCGGGTGTATGCATGGAGATCTTGTACACTATAATATATTCGAGATCGCTTAAATTGAGGTAAAGTTGCGCATTCTAATGCTTAGCAATATCTTGTTTTAAGAAGAAAAATTACAGCCGTTTCGGAATTATCCGAAAAAACCCGAAAATTTGTATTTTTTATGAGATACTTTAAAATAAGTGTCACATCATCACAGGGAAGTTTTCCGCTCTACAAAGTGTCGTGATTAGCTTGACGATCCGACGTTTCGACCTTATTTACGACCTTATTTTTACAGCCTTGAACTTTTTATTTCTCCATCTCCGTAGTATTCCAAAAGAGCTTTGACAAAACTAAGTTTATACACTACAATTTTGGTATCATTTCGTTGCAAAATATCTAGGATTTAAGTTTTAATAATAATAGATAATGGCTTAAATAATAAAATAAGTTTATTAAAAAAAAAGTTTGGAGACAATCGTTTTATTATTTCCTTATGATTTCAGTAGTTTTACTTTTTTCTGAAAAAGTAGAGAAGGACTTATGACAAAAGCAATATGTTGGACAAAGATGGACATACTTATCAGAATTTAGAACGTTATTTGTCATAAATTTCATTAATTTTAAAAGGATTTAATTATGGCATTGTTTTAAGGCCAAAGGGTCACGTTCAAGGCAATTTTCTTCACTCTGATCTCTTTTGTTATTTAAAAAAGGATTGTTGGTGGTTCCGTGTGTGTATATTTACTAACCTCAAAACCTCCACTTTTCTATACAAAAATCTTGGTAAAAAAGTTCGCTTATTCCATATTTTTATGTCCAACCTTCCCGGACTATTAAGACGCGGGTACACAATATAGCCCCTGACATCGCACATAGCGCTTGGACTATTATTATGCCGTAAAATAGTTGCACTTTGTAAAAACGCTGAATGAAGGGTTCCTTCAATCAACGGTAAAAGGGAAGTTGTCGGTGTCAAGGTGAACAGTTTTATAACAATTATTGTTATGCATATTGCATATCTATCGTTCCAATCGGTCTTGCTACATTCAAGTTTATAATAGGAAAGTTCTTGATTGAAAGTACCCAATTTATTCGCAGATAAAAATAAAATTGTTCGCGTCGCGTCTGTCGAAGGTCTAAACAAATTGAAGTATTTTTTTTGGCATAAACTAGAGACGCTTAGAGAAAATGCAAGTCATTGATAAAGGCACTTGTAGCGCACTAAGTAAATGGAGGGAAAATATTGGTCATCATTCGCTTATTTGGTATTTTTTATAAATATTCATCAGCATCGCGCTCATCATTAACAGTCTATTTAGTTAATATGTGGTGGCACATTCTGTCTGCCCAAAATTTAACATTTGTCTACGACAGTGGTAACAAACAACTTTCACGGTGTTATGTAAATATCATAGGTACATGGTACCTATGATAAATGAAAGGTTTTTTTTTATGTCGATGGTCTCTTATGGCATCGATTGAAGGTAATAGATAACTAAGTTAGAACAGTGCTGTAGAACATATGTAAATCAAATATAAACTGTGATTTAATCATTATTTGTATACTCCCATTTAAAAAAAAAATATTATCTATTTTCTATAAATCGGCTTTAAAAATAACCATAAATAGTAAGGTAATCATGTCCCTAGAGCTGGAAGAGCAAAGTCAGCAGAATCGTAAAAAAATAAGTGGACAATTAAAGGCTAATTAAATGCCCTAAACCAAAATTTTCCGCTCCAGTCGTTTTCCGGGAAATGCATGTTCCGCCAGCTTAACGTTAACCTGGCAGAGCATGCTCGTAAAAGTGGTTTACACAACAATTACAGTAATTTAATTAGCTTTAGCACAGTAATTAAAGGCTAATTAAATGCTCCAGGAAAATATCATTCGCTAAGAGATTGCTGCATTTCATCAATATGAAAATTGGACTTAACGCCGCGCGGGCTCAGCACGTGGGCAGAGCATAGTGAAAAAAACTATTTCGAATGACAAAATCGGACCTTTTGCTGTGAATTATTTAGGGTGAAGGCTCATTAAATTTAGTTTGAAAATCTGTCAATTCATGTATGATCGTTTGACCTCGAAAATTTTAATTCAACCTAATATGCCGGGCCCCCTATATGGTCCAGCGCCGCCTTCTCCCTACCTAGATAATAGTTCAACGGAAAAAAGTGAAACCCGAACGATTTTTGTCAGTTACGGTTTCGGTCTAGAAGTAATCAAGTGAAAACTAACGACCCAGGTGAGTGGTAAGGAGAATTAGTATCGTAGCGTGGATTAGAGACAGAGATGCTACGAGAATATAAAGCGGCTAGAAATACTATCTAGTGGATGTGGAGTAGAGTGGATCCTGAGATATTATTGCGGTTTTTGTATTTAATATATCGAAATTGTGAGGTATTCTGAAATATGAAATTAATATAAAGGCTTAAATTTTACTTGGCCATTGGATTGACTTGCACTTTTTTTAGTTATTTCTCTGTTTTCAGCGGTTATTAATGATCAATACAGATATTGCTATTGCTACCCTCTCAAATGCTTCTAATGCCCACCGGTCGACCCAGATTTAACCCAGCCATCTATACATTTCCGGGCTAATTATTTAAAAAATTATATATATTTTTTTATATTAAATTTATACCTATGTTTTTTATATTAATATTTTTTTAATCTCTAACTAATACTAATACTTAAGTCTCTAATTAATAGAATTTAATATCATTATTAGCTAAATTAAAGAAATACGTTGGTGCATTTGAAATTTAAGATTTTAACTATCGATTTTAACTATCGAGATTTTATAAATGTTGACTTCTGTCGCGTTTTTAATCCCGTCCATTCAAATTACCTTGATTGTAATTCAATTTACTATATATTTGCTATTTAGAATGTCAAAATCGCTCATCGTCGTTCTCGCCGCCATCACTTGCGCCTGGGCCTATTCCGGTGGCGCCCCAACATCGACATGCGATGACATGACCCCAAAACATGGCGTTCCGTCGCAGAATAGTAGAGTGCCCCGCAGCCCCTTCAAAGTCCTGCTCAGCAAAAACGAGGTCAACGCCGGGGATGAGTTGAGCATCACCATCTTGGGGAAACCCTTCAAGGGTTTCCTGCTGCAGGTCCGGGACGACAGCCAGATGCCGGTGGGACAGTTTCTGGTCCCCGAGGATGACAAGTACTCCAAGGCCATCAACTGCCACAACTATACTGGGGTTAGTACCAAATATTCCCGTCTTCTTTCATACCCCAAATTTATTTCTTAGTTTTTGATTTCATGTCTATATCTCGCGCCTTTATATGTAATGGGTTTTAGAATTTTGGCGACACGTTATTTAACTTATTTGGTCCACTCTGTACGTTTTTATTTATTCGTTCCGTCTTCGTGGTCTTTCACTAATTGCATGTTTACATAATTACATAACATTAATAATTATGCTTATTATTTCCATTACTATAATTGTTCTCATTGCATTATGGTATATTCAGGGTATCAGTTTTTTCCATGGCATTGGTCGAGGGTCTATTGAGGGGCACTCACTTCCTCTCACCAGGCTCGTGGGTAGAATATATTCAAATGGCCTTGAACTGTCACCACAGTGCATGGTATAGGCAGTACATTTCCAATATGTCACAAATTAATGTGAGATATTAATTAGCTATGACTTAATAATTTTTTAGGGATCTTTTTTTCTGATATAACTGAAATCTGAAGTTGTATACAAATGGCTCTTTGATAGAATCTAAATGGCCGTAGTGTCTTGAGACATTGAAATATTACTGTTTTTCTGTCAAAATGTGTATATCTAATTTCAAATTAAAATAGAATTAGGTAAAAAGTAAAATATAGAACATTTTTTGGAACATTTATAGCTGGATATTGTGATTGTATTTCCTGATTGACTAGGCGAAGATAATGATCTGACCTTGTATAATAATATGTAGAAGTTGATTGTTTTCATGGTCATATGATTTGATATACACAAATTAATATTTTGAATTAATTATTTTGAAGACATCGACACCAAAACATGATTATTTTTTTAACATTTCTTTATGGATATTATTAAAATCAGTATTTGTCCATCTAACAGTTATGTGCTTCATGGTTCGACCTTGACGTTTCGTAAAAAATATGTTAGATAATTTATTCTCTATTTCATTATGCTGTACAAATATTTTAATTTATGATTATGATGAATTATATTTTATCTAATGCCTTTATAAATATTCATTTTTCGTACTTTGACGCAATTTTCGGTCACAAACTTTTAACACCTTCCCCTTCTTTTAGAGTGCCGCCACCCACAAGAATTCCGATTACAAGAACAACCACACGTTGATCTGGAAAGCTCCAGAAGTCGGCAAATATGCGGTGTAGTAAGTTATCTAACGAATTTAAAATTATGCAGATATATTCATTTTTCTTTTCTCTTTCAGCGCCACTGTCGTCGAAAGCGCGCAGAAATTCTGGGTAGGACAGACTGGGTTGAATTCAGTTATCACTGTAAATTAAGTTTTAATATACCTACATTTTTTGTACATTTTTTAAATAAATATGATATACTATTTTTATTAATACAGCATCGATTTATTTAGTAAAATTGCAACAGAAAGAAGAAAGTAATGCCTGTGTTATATTCGACAAACTAAGTTACATGGTGGCGTGCTTTAGAAAGCGTGCCTACGGTACATTTGAACTACTCGAGTATTGTGTTATCAAATCATTGATTTATCGACTAATATTGAAAAACTGGTAATCAAATAAATCAAGTAGGATAGAGTAGTTCTTCTGTATACATAAAAATACGCTGTTTCCGATAAAGTCATAAAAAATATAGGTTTCCATTTGAAAACAAAATATTTGAACATAACTTTTTAAAAAAACATTTTTTTTCAAAATCGTGCACGTTTCGAAAAAAGAAAACGAAAATTGACGTGTGCGAGCGAATTTTTCTCACACCCAATATGGATTTTTACGGAAAAAAGACGGCTTCGTCAGGGATCGAACCCGGGAATATCGCTCCATTGCCAAGCACATAACCACTGCACTACCGGACTCGTTGAAAATATCATTTCTAGACGGAATGATGAATAATACGATGTTGCTCTTGAGGATACGTTTTATTAGTTCGTAAAATATTTATGCTTATATTATTATTTATGCAATTCAATGCTTATATTTATTAATATTGTTAGAAAATAGGATCTTTTTATATCACTACCAACTGATTTAACAAGGGCGTAATTATCCGAATATGTGGTCATTATTTACGACATCCACTTCTGACCTATGACAAAAATAACAAGGTAGGTACCTACTAACTACTTGAAGCTTCAGTTCCCATTTGATGTTTAGTTGTTTTATTATACCTACATTGTCGTGGATAATATCGGTTGAAGAGCCACACTCGGCTGTTGGTTTAGAGCAGTTTTCAGAGCCTTTTTTCGTGCTCTGTATTCTCGACTACGCTCCGATCCTAATTTAGCCGTTTTATTAACATGTGGCAGATTCTCTGGAGCTCGTGTCTCTCGAATTTTCTGTGGAGATGTTAGGCATTGCAAAATCTGTCAAAAATACAATTCACATCAATATTTTTGTTGTTATCATATCATAGATAAGTGATCATATAAAACACACCTTCGACAAACATAGTTTCATATTATGGCAGCCCTGCAGTGTCAATGACATTTTGGAATGACAAATGACATTTTATTTTATGGAATCACTGACATACAAAGGCTACTTGCTCCGCAGATATGCATCCATTATAAATGTCGCTACATTCGCTATATCTGTTTCTCTCTCTCTCTCCCTCATATCTGTCATATACTTTGTCTCACTTACGTCACGTCACGTAACGAAAATATAAAACTGTCGTGACGACGCGACATTGAGCACATTACATTTATAATGCCCGAGTGCACCGATTGTACGTTAAGTTGGGCTTAGTTAAGTCGACTTAAAATATTAAGTCAGGATTATTTTTAATTCAAATGCACCGTTAAAAATTCATAGAGACTTAACTAAGTCCAGTTAAAATGTGGCAACGTTGCCTTTTAAGTCGAACGCCTAGTGACTTTTGGGTTATTTTGTTGAAAAATTTGGTGAAAATTGACAGCAAAATAATTTCAATTTGAATATTCGAAGGTAGGTAGGTATTTAATTTTGCATCAATATATCTTCTCTCTGTATGGTCGAAGATCGTAATATCATGTCATGTCTACATTTATCCAGCAAATCATGGCAGATGAAAGTAAGAAGCAAACTTATTGTTCAAACTTTACTTCTGAGGAGAATAACTCTTATATTTTCAATTGCAGAATAAAAACACGAAATTGAAAATATAAAGATTGATGGGATTACATCTGAGGAGAAAAATAGGGCGTGGGTAGAAATCGTAACAGATACGAGGTCTCCAAATATGGTAAAACCGCCAAAAGGTCACTAAAAAACGGTTTAAAAAGCAAAAAAATTTGAGGCAAAAAATTGCCGATGACCAGTGGTGACCCTGCTCCTGAAGAGGTTTTACTGGAATTGACGATTTTCTAATTAATTTCATAATTCATATCAAAATTTATGTACCTATATATGGGTCCATCAAATCCAAATGATGTTATGTTGGCCCAAAGACCCAGAGGAGTATGCATTGTCCTATATATATATATATATATATATATATATATATATATATATATATATATATATATATATATATATATATATATATATATATATATATATATATATATATATATATATATATCCCATATATATATATATATACATATCCCATATATATATATACATATCCCATATATATATATATACATATCCCATATATATATATATATATATATATATATATATATATATATATATATATATATATATATATATATATATATATATATATATATATATATATATATATATATATATATATATATATATATATATATATATATATATATATATATATATATATATATATATATATATATATATATATATATATATATATATATATATATATATATATATATATATATATATATATATATATATATATATATATATATATATATATATATATATATATATATATATATATATATATATATATATATATATATATATATATATATATATATATATATATATATATATATATATATATATGTATGTATATATATATATATATATATATATATATATATATATATATATATATATTTATATATATATATATATATATATATATATATATATATATATATATATATATATATATATATATATATATATATATATATTTATATATATATATATATATATATATATATATATATATATATATATATATATATATATATATATATATATATATATATATATATGGCTTGGACATTTATTGAAAAACATGTGCTATAGGGAAAGCCTAAAAGCGCATTAAATACCTAATAATGGCTAAAATTTTTGTAAAATAATGAAACATAACCTATTTGTGACTAGACTTAACGTTAAACTCCGTCTTAAGCCCTCGAAATTGTCGACTTTAATTAAAGTCGGTCTTAACACATTAATCCGGGCTTTAATACACGGTGCAACGTAAATGTGTCAAAATAAGTCTGTCTTAAATTTAATCCAGGATTAAGACTACGGTGCACTTGGCCATAAGTAACACAACACACCATGGTTATAATTTTAAAACTCGCAATTTCTCTAATAATAACCATTGAGATGCATATGAAACAAAAGCAATAGGAAGGGAAATCCTTCCTGCTAGATGAGAGTAGCCGAGAGACTAGCTCTTCATAGAAAAAGATCATCTGTTTTATGTATAGCACATAAAATAGTATATAGTTTTATGTGCAGCACTCTCTGTTCAAGCCACTCCTATGAGCCGTATATAATATTAATCTATGCCTATGATGCTATATTTCAACGTCAATATATGATACCCTTGTACCTACTGTATATTTGAACTATCCACGTACTTGTGTTTATGATTCTCGCTATGGAAGAGGCGCGGGAGAGAAACCGTTGTGGTTAGTGTAGTTCGATCAGTTCGTGTCGCGTTACTTCAAAGATACAAGTATAGTAGTCAAAGATTAAGGAGCGACGACTATTTATTGTTAGTTAGCAGTGATTATTATTATCTTTTAAAATAGTGTGCCTATCAAATTACTCCATGTCTAATGCGGTATAAAAGTAGTCACATACTGACAAGTGACAAGTATTTCTTACATCGAAATATATGAAAACTTAACAGTTCCTGTAAAAATCTATGTTCTGTGCTGTGGTATTTCGACCACAAAACATACACAAAGTTGGATGACAGTTCGATGCTATGTTCATTTCTATGTCTTTGCTGGCAGGTTTTATTGTTGGTAGCATTGAGAAACGTCATTAAAAAAAATACCTCTCTTGCCACGGACTAGCCTACCCTGTCACCTGTCATGAAGACTGATAAGACAGCTCAAAACCGCACAATCCTCAAAACGTCAATAAAATAAATACAATACGTGTTAAGTGCTAATTCAGTTAATACAATTTAGTGCCAAAATTACCAAACCAATCACAAAATGCCAGTGTAATAGTGAACAATAATGAGGAACTTCTAGCCAAAATATCAGAAAAATGTTTGCTTCCTTGAAAAATAAAATCCGCGAAGAAACCGGGAGTGATTTATCAAAATTAACAGCTAAAATTACCTCAACTACCGTACAGAAAATCGAATCTTTACGCGGCAGGTCTCACCAGGGGTCTACGTCTAGTCTTAACTCGATAGTGTCCTCGGATGGATTCAGAGAGGATGGCCCGTTGGATCCGGAGGAGTTCCGGCGAAGACTGTCCAAGATCGAGTCTGAGTGTGCTAGGAAGCTTGAGCAGAAGGATAATGAGTGGCGCGAGATGGTCAGCGAGAAAGACAGGCAGCTGCTGGCTTTGGAAAAACAGAAAGACGAGGCGCAACGTCAGATATCTGTATTAAAAGAATCGCTTAAGATAGCAGAAGGTATGGTTATTTTTTGTTTTAAGTTAGGTTTACACACGCAATGATGAATCCTTACAATATTAAAATTTAACATCGTATTCTGATATTAATATGATGCCAGTCACGCTATAGGTTCTGGGTGCTTTACGTAGGTCATGAACCCTAAAAGGTTACTGCTAACTATTTTTTTTAGAATATAAGCAAAAAATACTTGAACACAAAGAAAATAACGAGCAGATTGAGAACCTGCAGACTCAGGAACTGTCCAAAGTTAAGCATTTAGTATTGTTAAGGGACCAAGACCTCCACGCAAAAACCAGTGCCCTAAAGGACGCTACCGTTCAGTTAGAAAAATTGAGGAATGAGGTCTCACGACTAAGACGACAAGAAGAACAACTCAGCGACGTTCAGGTAAGTAAATTGGGCACGATTTACAATATTTTTGTTTAAATTGTTGCGAAATATCAAAGTATAAAAAGTATAAAATACTATTATTACATGCTAGACGAAAACATAATTTCTTTAGCATGTGTTTCATACATTTTAGGTGCTTTTCCCTTATTTGTTTTCTTCTTTGTTATTTATTTTTATTAATTTAAATTTATTTATCCTTATTTGTTATTTTCCCTAGTTTTGAAATGCCTATTTTCTCAAATTTTTTGTTGAAAATTGTTTTATTTCTCTTTTCGTTTGACATACCTATACCTACTTAATTTGTTTTTAAAGAATACTTACCATAATCTAAAAGAGAATGTTTATAATTAGCATCATTATAAGTGTCATAAAACTTCCTGTAATATTTAAAAAAATGATTAGCAAGCCGCGAAATAACCTTATCTAAGTACCTTTTATTACAATTTTATAATTATAAAATTAAGCGTGTTCATAAAATCTTATTATTACCTTAAAATTGAAATAAACACTGTTGAAGTTAATACTTTTACACATTTCTGTCTGTTTGGTAACATTTGTATTCTAGGCGTTGATTTTATTAATTGAAATTATAAGAGAGTTTCTGGTTGATAGAAGAAGCGAAATAATAATTCAAAATGTATTAGATTTTGTGGCTTTTAAGAACTGTCATATTTTTTTCTGCAATTACTATAAATAGACCAGGGTTGATAATTTTTGAAACCCATTGAAAAAGATAATAGTAGGATGAAACCCATTGGGAAAGGAAGAGAATATAATAAAAATCAAATGATAAATAATTTACGGGTAGAAAACGGTTTATCTCGATTTCCGGCAAAACTACAAGTCCTATGGAAAAAGTTAAATAGTAAAGTTGTAGGTAATTGAAAGATCTACAACTTTTGTATTCACACTTTTTCACCTGGCGGCAGTTGCTATGATTTAAATTTTAACAATGTACAAAATAAACGAGGTATAAAATATATAAATATATATGCCGTCACCTTATTTACTAGGCAACGTAATATTTAAAATTTACTGAAAAAACTTCAGCTTTAAGTACGCGAATTTACGCGTCTATCTGATATGCAAGAAATAAACCATATAGATAAACTCAATACAATCAGACCAATGTGAGAGACAGGGCTATAAATATCTAATAGTAAATCATAATCAGTACAATACAGCCTGAACACTAAAATACTCGGAGACCGGGTATTATTGAACACGGACTTAAGTTGTGTCCATCTCTTGTGAACCCGTATTTACCGATTTTTTCGGGTCATATTCACGCGTTATATCCCAACATGTATTTCACGGGATTTAATCACTGAATTAGCATTGAACAATTGATTTTTCACTTCACTTTAACCAATGAAACGTGAAACTACTTTGTTTACATTGGAACGGTACACTCTGACAGAAACTAGTTCGCCAATAGCTGCGTTGCCACGCTTGTCTGAACAAGGCCATCTATAAAATTATTCTGTTTGTAGTACTTCTACATCTGAATCTGAATCATCTGATGATTCACGTCATAAAGCCAAACTCTCAGTCTTTTTATATTATTACTGTACGATGTTTTACCACGGTAATTTAGCAATATTTTTTACCGATATAAATTCCCTGGTAATTTTTCTTTTTGGTAAATTACCGGGTAATTAATTTTTTTGGTAAATTACCAGGTAATAATACATGGCAAATTAATTAATATAATAAAATTATTGTGATTGGAGTACTTCTACATCTGAATCTGAATCCGATTCATGTGATTCATCTAATTTTATTTTGAAAAAGATTCGTATTTGTCTGTATATAACCCAGTTTTCGAGCCATGTTATCGGTTATAGTACATAAATGACGGGAAAATTACGACTCGTAATTTACCGGTAATTTATGACTTAATTTACGGTAATAAAAGAAGGGTAAATTACCGTAAATTAAGTCGCTAATTTTTAATAAAATAGATAATACTTAATTTACCAAAATTTTTTACCGAAATAAATTCTCTGGTAATTTTTCTTTTTGGTAAATTACCGGGTAATATTTTTTTGGTAAATTACCAGGTAATGCATTTATTTTTGTAAATAAATAGGTAATTAAACTTTTTTTGAAAAAGATTCAAATTGGTCTGTATATAACCCAGTTTTTCAAGCCATGTTATCGGTTATAGTACATAAATGACGGGAAAACTACGACTCGTAATTTACCGGTAATTTATGACGTAATTTACGGTAATAAAAGAAGGGTAAATTACCGTAAATTAAGTCGCTAATTTTTAATAAAATAGATAATACTTAATTTACCAATATTTTTTACCGAAATAAATCCTCTGGTAATTTTTCTTTTTGGTAAATTACCGGGTAATATTTTTTTGGTAAATTACCAGGTAATGCATTTATTTTTGTAAATAAATAGGTAATTAAACTTTTTTTGAAAAAGATTCAAATTGGTCTGTATATAACCCAGTTTTTCAAGCCATGTTATCGGTTATAGTACATAAATGACCGGAAAATACCATGATTTACCGGTAATTTATGACGTAATTTACGGTAATAAAAAGGGTAAATTACTTTAAATTACGGTAAACAATTTCGTAATTTAGGGGGTAAATTACCATTTTACATCACTGCATCTGACCAATGAATTTACAAATGTAAAAACTCGAGTAAAACCCATATTGAGGTTATGAGTTTTTGCTCAACGTGTTTGTTATTCCTTGGCGAGAATAATTGAAAATTATTCCTACTGGAATTCTGCGAGTTTGCCATTGGACACGACTTGTGAATGTCTACAAAAAAAAATCGAACATTTCTCATCTGTATATATACACAAAAAAAAGTCCCATTTTTATTTGTTTATCCAACACGTGTCACTCTCGTTTCGGTGGGCTTCGGGGCTAGTCACAGGTATGTGCTTTTGGCTATATGCGACGTGCACCTCGCGGGAATTTCTAATCCTTTCCCACGCGTTTTGTTGCAGGACGACCTGGAGTCGCTAAGGCACTCCAGTTCCAGGGACCTGGCGCACCTCGCCACCGAGCTCGCCAAGAGCGAGCAGGAGCGTAACCATCTGTCCGATTTGGTTGTTATTTTGCGGCAGAGCGCCTCCAGCGAAAATGCCGCCGACGAGAAGGCGGTATCGGAGAGGCGGCTGCTGGAGCAGCGGCTGGAGGAGGCGCATCTGCATCTGGCCGATATAAAGATGTCGTGGAGCGATAAAATCGCATCATTGGAGACTCAGGTAGGCAGTTTTTAGATGCGTCAACCATAATATAACGTTGTAACGACGTAAAAATGACGACAATGTGTCTCGTCGAAATGACGTCGTCTGAAGACGTAATTTTCACGTCAATCTAGATAATGTGTAGATGGCTTGTTTTTATTATTCTTTTCGTCGTATAATTCGTAATTGGGAACATGGATGAAAGTTAGGATTTGAGCTAATAAATAAACAGATTCTATAAACTTTCAAATGTATTAACAATAGTGCACCGGCATAAGAATAGTCTTACAAAATAAATCATCAATTTTGGGAACCAATGATTTAAATTTTTCAGTTTTTATTCCAAAAAAATAATCCGCAATACATATTATGCAATGATAGTGTACCTTTTGCATTTTATGAAAGTTCTATATACTAGTTTTTTACATAATAGCCGCATATATGACGTACATTCGACGTTACCTAGATGACGTCGCTAATACGTGTAAAAGGAGACGTTTAAAACACGTCTCTTTCTGGGGGATAATTGACGAATGACGGGTTACACTAGAAATCAACGTGAATGAGACGTCAAGTGATGTCACTCTGGTGCCTGGGGTGATGTCGAATTACCGTAATTTATTTTTTTGGTAATTTACCAATATTTTTTACCGAAATAAATGCTCTGGTAATTTTTCTCTTTGGTAAATTACCGGGTAATTAATTTTTTTGGTATTTACCAAATAAATTAATGTCCCGGTAATTTAGCAAAAAGAAAAATTACCAGAGCATTTATTTCGGTAAAAAATAAAGGTATTACATTTATTTTTTTGGAAATAAATAGGTAATTAAACTTTTTGTAAATTATCAGGTATTTTTTTTGTATTTTTTTAAGAAAATTAACATAATAAATGTGTGTTTACTATATAAAATTCAGGAATTAGTGCTTAATATATTATTGAAACTTATCAATACTAATAAAGAATATTATACATATTACGATTTTAAAATATAAAAAAATAAACAAAATGTGCCTTTAAATTTACGGTAATAAAAAAAGGGCAAATTAGCATAAATTAGTTAAACAATTTCGTAATTTACGGGGTAAAATACGATTTTTCATCTCTGGTTGCGCGTGTTGATTTAAATATTCCAGTTTTTATCCCAAAAAAATAATCCACAATACATATTATGCAATGATAGTGTACGTAAAAGAAGACGTTTAAAACACGTCTCTTTTTGGGGGACAATTGACGAATGACGGGTTACACTAGAAATCAACGTAAATGGGACGTCAAGTGATGTGACGCTGCCTGGGGTGATGTCAAATTACCGTAATTTATTTTTTTACTAATTTACCAATATTTTTTACCGAAATAAATTTATTTCGGTAAAAAATATTGGTAATACATTTATTTTTTGTAAATAAATACGTAATTAAACTTTTTGTAAATTATCATGTATTTTTTGACGTAATTTACGGTGATAAAAAAAGGGTAAATTACGGTAAACGATCTCGTAATTTACGGGGTAAAATACGGTTTTCCATCTCTGGTTGCGCGTGTTGTGATGCGCGTTTCGTTTCAGGTGGGTCGTCTGAGTCGGCAGGCGGCGGAGGAGGGATCCGAGAGACGGCGCGCCGTGCAGGAGCAGGATAAGCTGTCGGAGAGGGTGAAGCAGCTGCAGGCGGAGCTGGAGTGCAGCAAGTTCGAGCTGAACAACAAAGAGACGAAGATAAAGCGCCTCACGGAGGACGCGAACGAACTTTCGGCCGAGGTTAAGTCCCTGAGGACCGAGAACGAGGAAGAGATTACGTTCCTGAGGACAGAACTCGTGAGTCAACAATCAGTGTAAAAGGGGCTTTACTTCCTTCTCTTCTATTATTTATTTACACTGTCGCTTTTTTTTAGCACACATTCTCGCTTTCCCTTTCGACTTTTTAAGTTTTCAACGACCGAGCCGCATTCCGTAAGAGATTATTTTTACTATTCCGTTCGTTTTAGTTTGTTAGTAGATATTTTACGTTTTACATTGTGTACACATTTATATTGCGTTTAATAAACGTTTATTTCAGATGTTTTGAGTTGTTTTTTGGAAATGATTTTAATTTTTCCCACCCAAACGCCACCCTCTTCCCCTCCCACCTCTTCGACCCGCCTATACGCGCGACTAACGGTGTCTGATTTAAGGATAACTCCAAGGCCGAGCTGAAAGTAGCGAGGAAGAACCTGGCCAACACCGAGAGCGAGCTGGATAGAACCGAGGACGAGTGCAGTAAGCTCAGAATATCCGTCGACTCCGAGCATTTGACCGGCACTTCTCTGCGACAGATGATAAGCAAGCTGGAAACGGAGCTGGGCGATGAAAAGTCGCATTCGTTAAACGTACAGAAGACGCTGACAAGGTAGAATGTCTCGAACTCGTTTCGTTGGTGACTAAAACGGTTCTCGATTTTAGGGTGACTTCGGAGAAAAATACCGCGCTGCTACGTAACGCGGAGATCTCCCAGCAGATGGAGTTGGTGAAGCAGGAGATGAGGCGGCAGGAACGCGATATGAACGATCTGCTGAATAAATTGACGCAGCTGGAGGACGAGAACGGCAAACTGAAAGAAAGTACGTTGGTAGAGCAGAAAATGAGGAAGGGGATTGTGGATATGGAGGATCAGATCGCGGAAAAAAATAAGGTACTTACTCAAGTGCAATTTTTTTTTTCACATAAATGTTTATAATGAGGTGTTTCTTATATATTAATATTTAATATTATTAATAAAAATATTAATTAATATTATTAAGTTTTTTTTTGTTAAACAAAAAAAATTTAAGAAAAAATTAAATTGACATTTTTTCTTAATTAGAAAAATAGTTTTTTTAACATCATATTTTCTCCCGAATTTGAATAAAACAATAAAACTGAGAATTACAATTTTTGTTTGAATAAAACTGAGTAAAACAATAATTATTGGATTCTTGCAATTTGAGCGGGATTTTTGAAATCAGAAACTCATTTAGATATTTATATGAAAACACTTAAATCATGGCAAAAGTTTTCTGTTGATTTTATTTTATTTAAATAAGAAGCTGTAAAACAATTAATTTTCTATCTTCTTTGTTGTGATTTTTTTTAGATTTTAATTTTGAAATTAAAAAAAAATTAAAGATCTGAATAAAACTTTGAAATTTTTCAATTTGATTTTATGTCTCCTGTTTAATCAGTTAAAAGTCAGAGCTGCGAAAATACTTAAATAATTAGATTTATATTATTTTATTTTTTTTTTATTTAAATGAGAAACCGAGCAAAACAATTGAATTTTTGCCAAAAGCTTACTGGTAATTTTTTATGTATATAATAAATTGTGTAACTTGTTTTTTCCATTGCTAAGACCAACTCAGAAGTATCAACAAAAACAATTAAATAATCACAGTTTTAAAACTTTTTTGTTTTTAATTATTTTTTTTCTTCTTAATTTAAATTATATTATTTTCATTTAAATAAGAAACTGAGTAAAACAATTGAATTCTTGCAAAAAGCTTACTGGTAATTTTTTATGTATATAATAAATTGTGTAACTTGTTTTTTCCATTGCTAAGACCAACTCAGAAGTATCAACAAAACTTTTTTTTTCATGAATTGAAAAAACACAAAACTCAAAACACTGAGTTTTTTTTTTCATGAATTTTTTTTGTTTATCAGAAATACTTGTAAATATGCATATATAAATATGTACCTACTTAAAAGATCAGAAAAGTTTGCTGTTGTTTTTTTTTAAATAAAATTTTATTTATACCAATTGTATTTTAATATTTTCTGTATTTTTTTTGTTTAAACAAAAATTTTTTAAAAAATTGTTAAATTGCCAGATATTT
>CAXKVY010008830.1:0-25160 GCA_964058915.1 Tetropium fuscum | reverse complement strand
GAATTGTGTTTTGCTT
Organism: Tetropium fuscum; assembly: GCA_964058915.1. Classification (NCBI taxonomy): domain Eukaryota; kingdom Metazoa; phylum Arthropoda; class Insecta; order Coleoptera; family Cerambycidae; genus Tetropium; species Tetropium fuscum. The sequence continues at coordinate 25,144 of CAXKVY010008830.1, read as the reverse complement.
TGTTCCCGTACATTATTGTAAGCAATTGGAGACAGGATTTTCTAAAGGAAGTGCAGAAAATCTGCCGAAAGTTGATTTTAGAATGGTGGACGAGTTTAACATGTCAAATTTAGATTATTTACCAGTAGTCGTCAGTGTCAACAAAGTCAATTTCAATGTCCACTGTCAAAAAGCAAGCACCAACTTTGGAATATAGTACTAATACATTGTTGTGTCATGTTCAAGGTCGTAGGCTCTCTGATGCCATCAAGGAAGGATACGTGATGTCACGTATAAGAGCTTGCTTTAGTTCCGCACTTTTGGAAACAAAAATTTCGATAGAAATCGTGCTCAAAACCGCAAATAAAAAATAAGGCTCAGGACTCAGGATTCAGAATAAGTGCTCAAAGTGGCCTTCAACCTCAATGCATTTGTTCACGCCCATTGCAAATAAATGAACGCAACTAAGAAGTTTATCTTCAGCAGCAATAGTACGCAGAAGCATTTTGAATTCGCTCAATCATATTCTCATATATCTATCATTATTGCTATCATTATTCTCAGCCATCTATCATTATTGGAAAAAAATGTTTGAGATAAAACCTTCGTATTTTTTGTCGAGAAATGCGAAACGGCGATATAAAATAGGGGTCCCCTTTTAAAAAGTCAAAATCACCCCCACCCATGCCCAGGAGGCTCTGGAGGTGGCTTTATATCAAAATCTTTCCCCCACGAAATGATTTAATTTTGATCGGGACGTTTTTCCCCAAAGTGCTTATATTTCGAGATATTTGGATGTAGGATAAAAAAATCACCCGGTATATATAGAAGTTGTTAAATTCGTTAAAACTTGTAGAATCTATTAAACCAACTACTTTTATATAAATAAAAATAAACTGACTAAAACTGGTGATAACTAAAATGAATACGTTTTTAAACATGTTGCAAAATATATTTCACCCTTTTCGACGCGCTCTAAATTAAATTTCCGTCATCCTGAACTTTTTTTTAAGCTCTCCTTGAACTGGGGAGACTTAAATTTTCAACTAGGGAATCAGTCGGAAATCACGATCTCGGGGTGCTATACTAATGCGAAAGAAGTGTTTCGTTAACGAGAAATAAAAATATTATTACAATTGACTACCGCACAAGAATGAGGAAATATTTAAGAAAAAATATTCATATATAATACAAAAAGTGCTCTCGGTTTTGCCGACCATATTTATCATTCAGAATACGAGTTGCTACTGTAACGAAAATAATTATTTTCCAAAAACGGCAGCAACAAGTAATGAATGAATGACAAATATTGAAGGAAAAATGATGGCACGAGTTTTATTCGGAGGACAATTCAATGAAATAAGAATTTTTTTGAAAGAAAATTTCAAAAAAGAAAGAAAAAAGACATTTTGAAAGAAAATAAAATAATATATAAATAAAGTAGCAAATTTGAATTAAATTAATATAAAAAGATGCTGTCAAACTGGGACCAGTTAGTGAAATTTTTTGAAGTGAAAAATTTTGCTCTGCGTCAGGCAGCTTCGCCTATTGAGGTGAGTAAAACATTGGAAGATTATACTTTCAATATGAAAAAGAAAAGCGTGATGGTGTTGATTAGAAGGAGACTAGTACCTATAAAGACAATTTGAAGTGTCACAGCTAAGCGTTTACATGAATTATATTTTAATTTCTTTGACGTCAAGATGAAGCCATTCTCAAACATCCAATTTAAATCAATCAGCAAGAATCGCTAGAAATGTTAAAAGAAAACAATTACAAGGGATCGCTGGAAATAGAAATGTTACCTAGTTCTGCAGCCATTGACTATAAACACCTTCACCTTCAGAGTTGCAGAGAAAATTTTATTTAATTGCAGCCAAAGAATTGGCGTGGAGGCTCCTGACTACTTGCCTAGTCCACTACTTTAAAGAATAAATCGACGTCTAGTCACGTCGATTTCTAGCAACAGGACGTCATGAGTACAATCCTATTTTTTCCAAAAACTTACCAAGGGGGTTCTCATATGGTTTGAAATAATCAATGGTTAATTCCGAACACTCAGGAAACAAACTTATTACCAATTAGGTAGGTAATTGATTTACCTGATACTACAAGTTAAACTGATCAAAATGTATACATATTTGAATATAAGTACAGTTAAATTAATGGTGACATATAATTAATATATTCGTTTCGTAACAGTCTTCAAACTGTTAAAGGAAATGTCGATTAAACGTGGAACTAATATGAATTACGACCGTCCTTTCCTAACAGAGAATCCGTCATGGAAAACTTCAAACTGGTATAAAATTTGCCCCGTTGTCATTGAACGCGATCAACTGTGCAGTAACAACTGGTAAAAGCAGGTAGGTATGTCTGAGCAAAAATTAGTTACAATCAGTCTGCAGGATCTATACGACCTTATCTTCAGCTCGATCAGGAACATCACGGCAAATTAATATAAAATTTTAGACGAAGTGGTGAACAGGATAAGCAAGCACATTCGGAAGACGGATTGTTTGGAACTCCAGTACAGCACCATTGCAAGAACCATTGCCACCATCGAAAAGGAGAATAGTAATAATATTTAGAAGAATTGTGTAATACATAATAATTATTACTATAATTCTTCAAATAAATAGACTTATATCATGTTATTTAAAAATAAATTATAACTATCAGTTTAAAACAGTGCTGATTGTTCTTTAAAAATAAGATTCAGTTTATTTAGGTTTATCTGACATAAATAATATTGCCTCTTATTTGAGGTAAATATTGCCATTGTCGCTGGAATAAGCTGTTGCCTCTCATTTGACGTAAATATTGTCATATATAATACAACAGGTGCAATGGGTATTGCCGACAATATTTGTCAAGAATGTCCATTTTGAAAGAATATTAAATAGTATATAATTAAATACCAAGTGTGTTGATAATTTATTAGACGTCTATCTGACATTTAATTTCTTGTGGGACCTTTAATTTTCAAAATGAACTGGTGTGGTAACAGAGGGTTAGTACAATTTACGAAGAAGTAGCGATTTCGACTTCAAGTAATACAAAAAGATGCCGTAAGTCAAATTGGGACCAGTTGATTGTTCTAGAAAAATAAAATTCATAGTTTTTTTGAGGTTATTTGTGAGATAAATATTGTCGCTGAAAGACTCTATTGCCTCTGATTTGACAACAAGTGCTCTGGATTTTGCGGACAATATTTATTATTCTGAATTCGAATGCTGTGACGAAAATAATTACGAGTGCGAAGGGCGAGTAATTATTTTCCAAAAACAGCAGAAGCGAGTAATGAATGCATAACATATATTGAAGTAAAACTGAGAGCCCGAGTTGTATTCGGAGGACAATTCAATGACACAAGAATGTTCATTTTGACATACAATCATAAGTATTAAATGCCAGTATGCTGATAATTTATTTGACGTTTATCTGAGTTTTTTGTAGCGCGTTTCCTGTAATTTCCAAAATGAACCGGTTTGGGAACAACGATTTAAGTACCTACAATTCGCGAAGAAGTAGCAAATTCAACTTCAAGTAATACAAAAAGATGCCGTAAGTAAAATTAATTGGGACCAGTTTGATTGTTCTTAGTATAAAATAGTATAAAAGTATAATTCATAGTTTTTGTTTATTTGACATAACTATTGTAGCTGGAATAGTCTGTTGCCTCTAATTTGACGTAGATATTGTCACTGTAATATGCTATTGCATAGGCTGACATTGTTAAAACACGTCGAGTTGAATTATCAGTGTAATTAATATGCTATTGAATAGGCTAAATTATATTAGTAAAAAAACATTCAGTTGAATTGCCATGTCAAGATTACTGATATTGTATCACGCATTACTCTAACATAAGTTGTAGCTTTGTACCTAGTATTTATTATTTCACAGGTACCGGCATTTATCACACGGATAGATTAGTTCTCATTTTATGGTTCTAATCAGCATGATGTCGACCACATGATTTCCATTTAATTTAGAAATAATACTTCCACCGCACAATTTTAAATTATTTTTTATTATACACACACACCGGCAAAATTAATGGGCTATATCTTACAGCTATTTTTTACACATGTTCCATGATCACCACTCTGGCAACATATTGAAATTCATGAAAAAGACCGTCAATCACTGAAAGTAATGGTTCTGGCATTGCCAAACGATGTCTCTTCAATTTCCGCTTTTCAGAATATTAACTGAACTTAACATGACTTTCATAAAAGAAGTTTCCTGTTGTGATCTCAGGCAGAATAAAAATCTGTATAGAGGTTCTTTAGAGTCCGGATTATATATAGTCTGGAAATTCCATATCTTTACTACACTGAACTAAATATATTTTTATAAGATCACTACTATAAACTGGTATTACTGTATGACATCTAAACTAAGTAAACAATTCACTACGTACGTGGTAGTAAAGAATTGAAAATGCACGATAGAAAATTCTAAATGCACGATAGACTCTACTATTGTTTAACGTTTAAGTAATAAACACACTATTACCCCTTGGAGTACATTCAATAAGCTAGCTCAGCTCTTAATAAAAATAAGAATAAAATTAAATTAAATTAATGAGTTCGGTGATTATCGAAGTCACTAATTACCGTGGACGCCACTGACTATGCGTAACTAAGTCAGATAGTCCCCAAATTATCCTGGGTATCGAATACATTTTGCCACTTTCTGTGATATTTGGGAAAAAGAAAAATAATACACATAGTATACTTATTACTAGGTTTACTTTACAATTGGAAATTTAAAAATGGTGATACATAAAAAAAGAATTAAAAAGTTTACCAAAAATGTGGTATTATACCTGGAAACCTATGGTATTATACCTGAAAATTGCACGATGACCTTTCTGCAATTTATATATACAAAAATAGTGAGGCAATGCCTACCTAAATAGATTCCTTAATCAGCGGGAGTAACCAGGTGAATACTTTGTTAAACGTTAGCTGAGGGCTCGTAATAATCTCATATTTTAAAACGTACACACTAGGAATATCAAGTCAATACTTAAAACTATGCTTATCATCTGTAATATGCCACGAGTTTTCCGGGAATGTGGATATTTCCTATGATTCTACATCACTACAGGGGTCAATAGATTTCAGCTAGGTGGTCATAAAAGTGGTTCAAAAGAAATATGGCTCCAAAAGAGGTGGTGTAGAAGAAAAGGTGGCGCAAAAAGGTGATGTGACTTACACTCGCCGAAAGACAACGAAGCCCTGTAATACAGACCAGTAAGCTTGTCTCGCCACAAGTAAAAAAAAGTTAGGTTAAGTGAATATATATCTAGTAAAACTTACTAAGTAGCTGAAAACGGCTTCGAAAAGATAGCTTAGCTGTGTCCCTCAATTAACTCTAGGGAGTTCAACGCAACGCAGGCTCTAGAGAACACAAAGTGACTAGTGTTGTTTTTAATTTTAAGTAAATTTTACGTAATTGAATAAACACTAAATTAAAACACTAAAATAGGATAAATACGTAATACGGTTCTGTGTTCGTCCTGAAGCTGTAGCAGTTTTGAGGTTTTATTTTCAATTCATATAATTAATTTCGTGATTATTTAGGTAATTATGAAAATAGAACTATACTTAGTGACATTAAACTATATATCTCCATTTTCATTCGGGAAACTCTTTCATTGAATTGACAATGCTCAAAAATATTCAACAGTAGAGGTAATGTAATTGTGATATTAAACTTTGTAAAATACGAGTGAAATTTCCCTAATTTAAAAAATATACTGTCAGGTTGTCTTGGCGTTACTTAAACGTTATTTGCGGAATTTGTTGTTTCCGCTTTCCTTTTATAACTTTCTGACGGATATTACATACAGCAGAGAGAAATATTGTATTATGGAAAAATCTTTGGCCACTTCAAGGGAGCCGTCAGAGGGTGACTTACCGCCCAATTTATGCGGTCTAAATTCCTGTCCCCACTTAAAAATCTTTAAACAGCTACTGTTTAACTTCTTGCTATTTCTTTGGAGAGGTTTTCGTTATTTAATCTTAAGTGCATATTGATTAGCGTACGGGTTTTTATTTTTTTATTATACGTCTTAGTGTTTAATCAACTTTGAATATAGTTTATATCAAATATTATAAATAAGGTTATATGTATATTGAAATAAATGTTTATTAATTTCATATAATTATGTTATATAATTATATAATTCACATAATTATAATTTTTACATTTAGGTTATTTATTATTATTACTAACCTCATATTTGGCTAGACATTTGAAATAAAATGTATTACTATTATATTTTATTTCTAATTACATTTTAAAATTTTTATTTTATGATAATTTAGAAAATTTTAATTTTACTTAAGTTATTTTACATAAATTTTGTTTATTTGTTGAACGCCTAAATATTTTAATATATTATGCAAATGTTTATGAAACCTTATATTCTTGTCTTACCTAAAACTCATTACCTTATTCCTGTTGTGTTCCTGCATTTGCTAAGTGTGTGTTGTTGCTCCTAATTAGTCAACTTTCGTCATGTTTCGCGTTAATAGTATTTTTAATAGTTAATATTTTTTTTGTATCAAATTCTCTTTTTTTGAGAGTAGATTTAATTTAATTAACCTAACGTCACTGCAATACAGATGGTTGTTGGTAATATTATGATTTTTTCTCTGTTATTACTGGACGGATTGTACCATTCTTGTGGCATTGAAAACCAGTTGGAATTTTTCTTTAAATAGTTAAGTAAGTCTTTCATTTTAACCTATGCTTGCCTCTTGTTCGTCCTGGCCCTTGACCCCACGCCAGTAGTATAGTGTCTCGTTGCTCTCCGACTGTCTCTGGTCGTACCTAGGTCTAGTGGCCTTCACCACTGGTGGCGTCCAATCACCCCTGAATAATTCCATCCAAATTTATGCCTATTTTTGTTAACTTAACTTCCTTAACTTCCTGTTGACTTGGTATTTATCCTTGAGCTAGGTGACGGGGCAATATTTTCACCTATGTAATTGGTAAAATAAATTACCAAAAATCGAGGCCAAGGTATAACATTCCACATATACCATGTGCTTCTTTTATCTCGGTAGGCGATTCTGGACATTGCTATGTTAATACTCAGTTCACACACATTCAAACAAGACGTAAATATATATACAAACTTATTATCTTATCTTATCTTATTGAGAAATTCAGAAATAGGTAGTCTCATAAAATAATGTTAAAAACACAGTAGTTTATATATTATGAAATGGGAATACTCCTGAAAGATTATGAGGAAAAGGGTCTTTTTATAATGAGAAATATAGTCAACATATAGTCAACCTTGGAAATATGTATTAGCTTTACACAAAAAGGTATTATTATAAAGATAAATAAACAAGAAATATTTAATTTAAAACAGCTATGTGTTTTATTTAATTTTACTATGGGTATAATACCAATGTATTATACTATTGATGTTGGTATGCAAAATTTACTACACGCTCCTATATGTGTATAATGATTAATGATATAGGCAACCCTCATTACACATGGATGACTTACTGGCCTTCTATACAACTGATCAAAAGTTATTTGTTATAAGATTTACAAATGTCAGATAAAAAAGGATCTGCGATGCATAAAATCAATGTTATGGATTTAGTTAATATATGGAGTTCATATTTGCATGGATTTTTATGTGGTAAGTAATTATAATCATAATATACGTTGAATGTGAATGTTTCTTATACCTCAAATTTTACGATTTCGTTTTATTTTATGAAGGTAAACAATTGATAATTTAGATAATTGTTCAAAAGTTTTGATATCTCATTTTATAGTCATGACTTATACTCGTATGATATGATAAGGTACCTTAAATGTGTCTAACGTTGCTTATTTACGTTTTTATTTTTACAACTTGTTGTCCGGCTGACACAACAATTTTTTCTTATTTCTGTCTGCAATCTCCTTTTTTTATTTATTCTGGCCTCCGCTCTCCTTTCAGAATTAGTATTTTCTTTTCTATATATGATATATTTTTTTACATTTTTTTATTTCGATATTTCACTGATTATTTTAATTATTTGAGCACTTGCATGGTTAGCTTGCAGAAGGTATTTACCACTTTGTCACTTATTATTCTAATAAGCTGCATGAATTTAGCTCTCTTCCTTTTATCGTACTGAATTTTAAATGACATGTTTAGCACTAACAAAGGAATAATTATTTTATTCTTGTGGGAAAACAATGTTTGGTAATTGATTAAACTTAGGAAAAAATAGCAACAATAATTTTCCACGGGGTGTGTAAAATTTCGGGAGATAAAATCGCAAATATCTAAAATGTATAAAAATTAAACAGAAACTAATCTGTTATTGTTCCTGGAAAATATTCCGCGGACATATTTAATTGACTAAAATACGTCGATAATCCCAAGAAACGTTTCATCGATATTAGCGTGCGCTTTGGTACAAATAAATCGGCTTAGTCCCACAAGAAGGATCGAGAAAGGTCAGTAAGTCCTGGGAGAAGCCGTCTAAGCTAATATTACACACTACTGCTTTCATGTTCCTCCAGATTGACTTGCAACGCAGCAAAGCTGCCAGTTGTGCATGTCGCCTGCGGCTGGATGGGGTACAGAAATATATCATATTCAGCAGTCTTGGGCAGATAGATAGATATGTTACGGACCGGAATAACGTCATATTTACGGTATTCACCGATTTACTTTGGTTTATTCTCTGTTACTGAAATCTGAGATAAAATTTTTGAAACCGCGTCAACTTGTACACTGTACAGGGTTATTCATTATATTTAACCCAGCCCTTATTAACGATATTAATAAAAATAGAAAAAAATTGGACGAAAGTTGTAGGACTGTAACTGAACCCCTTTAATAAATTAATGGAGCTGGTGTTGAGTTCATTGTGCAGTGAAAAATGCAGGTACGAAATCCTAATAGACTAACTGAAAATGAATTGGAGGAGCTAATGAATGAGAATTTTGTCAGTGATGATGAGTTTGACCTCAGTGAAGAAGACAATAGCGACGCGGAACCTGAGATAATCGAGGAAGTAGAGGATGTTATTGAAGCAGTAGCCTCTCACAGCGAGGCCCAAGTGGAAGCATATAATGAATGTAGTTCTGGTGACTTGATATATAAAAATAAAGCAAAAATAGTTGACAATAATAGTAATTACAGTATTCCCGCCATTAAAGAAGCGATTGAGAACGAAATAAATGGTTTCAACGTTGTCAATAACAATATCTTCTTGAGCGTTTTTTGGAATTTATGAAGACTATATGAACTCTGTATTCAAAATAATGGTGGACATATCGAACAATTTTTATAATTTATTATTTATATTTATTGTTGTATTGTTAATATTATAATAATGTGTTTGTAAATAAATGTTTGAAATAAATGATTTTTTTTAGTTATTTGAAACATTTTTTCTATTTTCAATAATAACGATAATAGGGGTGGCGTAAATATAATGAATAATCCTCCACTGACACAGTATTAAAGGAAAAGTAAAATTGATTGTCTCTAGTATTTTTAAAATAATATAAAAAATAACATCTTACACGGAGGGAAATAGATTGTAACAATAGTATTGTTACGTGGAGTATTGTTAGTAATAATAAAAATATAGTAACAAATACAAGACTTCTTGTAATAGAAATAAAAACAATTGTATTAGATAGAATCAAAAAAATTGTTAACTTTAATTTATTAGTCATTGCAATATACATTATAATTACTACAATGCAAAATTACGCTAATATTTGATTTGTTAACCATAATAATTTAAGATTCAATTAAAATCCAATCAGTTACAATCTAATGTAGTGCAGGACCGTTTAACAATATATTTATTCAGGCTTACAATACAGTATTGTAACCGATACAATACTACTTGTCAGCACGTAAATAATCTGAACGGAACGGAAATGGAACGTTGCATTAGGTATACTTATTTTCTTAATTTTAAGTTCTTGACTTTGTTTTTTAAAATTAAACGATACATTACATACCTAGAATAAGTGTTTTTGTTTTCAAAGATTATTTATTAACGGTACTTTTAAAAAATAAATTCACCACATAAAAATAAATCAGATATTTTTATCTATTACAATGTTCTATCTATTACAGTTGTATTTCAGTACAACAAAGCCATATTGTAAATCCAAGATTGTTGTCGACAGTGTACAATACGAAATAGTTAGAATTACAATACATTTTTTACAATAAACGAATTATGACATTAACAATTCATGAGTAGCTGTCAATTTTTTATTGTTATGTTTACTATATTTTCTCATAATGGTTATAATAAATTTTTCTCCGTATATTGTTCTATATATATATATATATATATATATATATATATATATATATATAAATATATATATATATATATATATATATATATATATATATATATATATATATAAATATATATATATATATATATATATATATATATATATATATATATATATATATATATATATATATATATATATATATATATATATATATATATATATATATATATATATATATATATATATATATATATATATATATATATATATATATATATATATATATATATATATATATATATATATATATATATATATATATATATATATATATATATATATATATATATATATATATATATATATATATATATATATATATATATATATATATATATATATATATATATATATATATATATATATATATATATATATATATTGTTATATAATTTCATTTTTACCAAACCAAGTGCCATAATTTACCCAAAAATTATAAATATCATGCGAATTCATTATATTGGCTGTTATCTAAAGCTTTTAATCTAATTAATGTAGATAATTGTTCTATGTACCTAAATATATTATCTACTAGATTCTATTAGGAGAAAAAGCGCTTACGTTAAGAACCACGCCGAGTGAGTGGGCACTTCCGTGCAAATAAAGAAGCTACGCATATCCTACATGCTACGGGCTAATAGATTATTAAAAAACGGGTTGGCTAATCAATCTTGAAACAAAAGAGCCTCGCTAGTTCCTGATTTACACACAAGAGCCATCTCAACATACTCCGATTCCTTCCTGTCATCTTTTTGGGATAAAGTCTGTTATGAAAAAGAAATGAAATTGTCAAAAAGCAACTAAGTGTTAGATTAAAGCAAAACAGAAAAGTCATAGATAGGCACTATAACAATATGACTGAGAATATGTATATTTTAAATGGTTTAGTGTTAGATATAGAGTGCTTACCTGGATAGTTTGATGGTCCCTTATTAACTTAGTAATGCAATTATATATGAACGTGATGCACATTCCAGTCAGTATGAGGGAGAATATCACCATTATGATTATCATGTGGTCCCCAGACCATGCCATGCCATCACCAGTCTGAAACGAAGATTAATTTTATAGATTATAGATAGATTTATTTTAATATTAGCAGGATTCAAATGTACCTCGGCATCAAATTAGGGGATGCAATTTGAAACAAGCCAGTTAAATAAGGTAGTTTCTTAAGGAGTGTAAAAAGCAATATTGATTCAAGGGTGTCATCGGAAGAAGTTTTAAATATCATTCAAGATCCTTTTTGGTTCAAATTTTTATCTTTTTGTATAACGGACATCTTATGTTTGTTAAAAATAATTTGCGTCAGTATTCAATATATCTAAATATGATGTAGGAATTGCATAATTATATAAGTCAGTCTTCTTTTTCCCTAGATTTTTCAAAAGTCAAAGTGTAGGGAAGCAAAAGTTAAAATGTAAAAATTTTAGTATTTCAGTGGAATTGTACCTAATTTATTGTCGTTTGAAAACATTTTAGAAAATCCCGGAGAGGGTCGGAACCTTTGATGTAGCATTAACAATGAAATAGTTTTAACAAACACCCAAAAACTGATGAAACCTTTGACCCGCGATTGATTAACGATACTAGCAGGATCGAGAGATGTTTAAAACAGTTTTATCTCCCGATGATGATAACGCAGTAACACAAAAATTGCAATTGTTACCGAATTTTGAACATAATTTTTACCCATTAATGCAACATATTGATGAACGAGAGTAATAAAATCCTATAATAGTCTAAGATCCGGTATAAGAGATATATACCCTCAGTAGAGTGTAAATGAGAGTTCTGGATCAGACCCCCCCACCAAATTGACCCCCCCACCACTTTTCCCCCACCACCAATCCCACCCACTCCTTACCCCCCACCAATCACACTTTTTATTGGTCCCCCACCAGCATCCTATTGGTTACCCCACTTACACATCACCCACTCCTTTCTGTTTTCAACAAATCAAGGTATGGAGAGTTCTAGATCACCTCCCCATACCATAATCTCCCACCCGCTATTCAAACTTTCGAGGTTTCTGAATATTTCAACCACAGTCAAACAAGAGCAATGACAATCCTAGTGTAGTAGTCTATATTGAAGCTACCAAAACAATAGTAACACTGATATAGCGTGCATATTAGTGCAAATGGATATGAAGCGAAATATTGAATCTGTCATTAAGAAGATAGTAAACTTTTGGTTTGATAGTACATCACCAGCTACTAATATGACACTACAAGTAGAAGAAGAAGAATCCGCTCCTACAAATATGCTTTATATTGCTATGATGGTTGATTTAAATCGTCAAAACAATCCCGAGCGGACAAAGAAACGTGTATACGCAAAGGATGCATTGGCTAAAACTCTTGAAGAATTAATGAATCAACGTTCTCCTATAGAATTATATACGGATTATCACCCTCAAGGTATTTTGAGAGATATCACGGATCAATTCGACCTTTCAGGAATAGCAGAACTTCCCGTCCATACTATGACTATAACAAAATGCCCATACCAAAAAGTTATAGTGCAAAGGAGATGGGGTGAATTAAAAGTATTATAATATCTTATATGAGTATGTCGTAATAAAAATAATGTTTCTACATTTTTGTGTTCATATTCCATCTATTTACAAATCATTTGAAGTAAAACAAAATAATTTAGTTAATTTGAATACTCCGAAATACATTAAGAAATATAGAATTTTAAACCTTTCAACACATCAACTCGAAATTAAACAATATATATAGTTAAATTATCTTTATTATATTATAATAAATAAATGTTGGTGTATGCACACATGTAGCAACGCCCAAAATTTAAATAATTCCTTGGTGGACTCTTTTTTATTTGCCGACGCTGCGCCTTCGGCAGTAGATTTTCAATATGATGGCGTGTGCGTTGAATGGGGGCGTTAAATGAGGAATATGGATAAATAATAATATTTTCATTAATTCTGAAATACATTTTTATTATAGAAAATATACTTGTCTTCAGTAATGAAGACTAAACTTACAACTAATAATATTTAGTTAGTTTTTTTTAAAAGGTCCCTCAATTGCTGTAAAATGCTTTTATTTGGACAAATAATATCAAATATGCTTAAATTAAATTCACCTGCTCTTACTAATTTATTAGAGAACTCATTATATTCGTAATACAACTGATTTTTGAAAAAATATAAATTTCCATTTGTATATCGAAAAACATTGGTTATTCCATTTGGTATACCAGGGAATAATTCACCTATTAATCCATTACGTTTCCTGATTTGAGAACATTCATCAATTTCAACAAAATAATTGTTTCCATAAAAAATATACGTGTTACCAGAATATGTACTAAATATACTTGTAATATTAGAGTCTCTAGGAACGGATAGGAGCTCCACAGATTGCCTACCATATTTTATATTAAAGCTAGGAAAATCAATAACAGAGTATTTATTATCAGACACAAAAAGAATCTCCCGATCATTCCTTTGGTATATATGAGAAATTGTTTTTGTAGGTATATAGTCGCTAATTTTCTTTGGTTCTTCAATCTTAAGGTTGCCTAATTTCATTATCCACACCCATTCGCCATAAAATATATAAAGGTGATGATTTGAGGTAATTAAAAACTTATCTGTAGTTATCTGACACAAATCAGGGGGTGTGTCCACTACAGATTTAGTAGTTGTTTTCACAGTCGTCCTCCTCGTCGTTGTCGTCGTCGTCGTCGTGGGGGTAGGTTTACCATACAGATATTGAATGGCTGCTATATCATCTGGACGTAAAGTATGTACATCATCAGCATAAAATGGATACATTACTGATGAAATATCTTTGCTATGATCTAGTCCTAAAGTGTGTCCTACTTCATGAAGTAATACTTTAAAGAGATCTATACCATTCGTAGGTGATATACCTCCATAAAACCAGTTTTCACTGTTGTCCAAGTGAACTTCAAGACATTGCTCGTTAGGTTCAGGGAAAGAAGCGTGCGCTAGTGCCACCCCCCTTCCATCGAACGGATATGAGCAGTTCCCTTTTGCACACTTAGCATGGTTTGAATGATTGGTGGGTGAAAAAGAAATTAGAATATCTGGACTGGTAATAGAATATTCAAAATGTAAATTTGAAACATTTGCCCAAGTTTCAAATACACGTTTAGCTATTTCTTTTGAATTTCCTTTGGCTAAAGGAAAATACCATTTTAAGAGCTTTTTCTTCCATGCAGTGCGAACGGTGTAGGAGTGGGGGTTGTCTGAAACACCACATCGCGGTTTTTTAAACAGTTCCATAGTTTCATTGTTTAACTGTCCATCACTAGGAAGGTTATAAAATTCTTGGAAATCAGCTATTGCCTCATTCAGTTGTGTAATAGAAGATTCACTGATATTTAGGTATCCATATTTTTCTAAATATGCAACGGCTTCTTCATTTGATACACTAAAAACTTGATGTATGATTACTAATAAAATAAAAGTTATTAATGTCATCCTGATTGATACTGATAATAAAATATGTATGCACCTTCTTATATATACACTTGTCACATGCCCACGCTAACCGCCGCTCACCAAAGCGCTGCAAGTGGACAACTTATTATCTTCACCATATCGAATAATTTTATCAATCAGGTAACCAATGGGGGTGATATCTTTTACAAAATATTGACTCCACCTATACACTCTGCTGTCAGGTCCATACATTTTACCGATTGCTTCCCGTAAGAGCCACATGTTTGTTTCATAATTATTTATTAGTGTATGGAACTTTATAGGGAAATACACTTTTTTTAAATATCCATATGGCCATTTTACAAGTAACACTGTCACCCAGCACTCCATACACATTTTTTGTCCAACCGCTTTTCAGTCCAGTAGCGAGAAGATGAAATCAAAGTACCACAAGTATTTTGAGACACCATATTAGTAAGGCACTGTAGCACAAATGACAAACAATCGTGTACGTTATACATGTTTGTAGAAGTAAAGATGTGAACTACCTGAACTACAAAGTTGTTGCTTATTTAAAGAAAACTTGTGACCTGGAATCCGCTGGTAGGTAGCACGTAAAACCTTCATCGTGACTGGAGCATACATATTGTTACCTTGCAATTCCCATAAAAGGTTATAAATTGTTTTATCTTACTATACGTTTACCATAAAAGGTATTGTAAAGGTGTTTTAGTAATTGCGAGAATAAAAAACACGGGGTACAACTTTCACTTTCACAAATAAAGTGGTTATAAATCTGTCACGATAACGATGCAGTTTGCAATTAACTTAAAAGGTTAAAAATACAAGGTGAAGTAGCAACTAGGACAACGAAACGGGTACTGGTTTCTCTTACCTACCAGCCACTCTAAAAGCATGCGAATACAGACTCTGGTCTCTCTCATACCATAGTACCCCACCTCAGAATAGGTTTACTTTAAAACCGCAACCGACCAAAGCTGTAATTAGTCTTCAGCTGTTTCATTTTGAGCACTAGTTAAGTCCAGAATGTCTGTGTGCAAGAGTAATATGTCCTTAAGAAAATCTGAATCTTTGTGCCACTAATTTTGGACCACATCTAAGAATGTCAACTAGGGTTTGTACCAAAACATGTAATTTTTTTTTTTGTTTTTTTTTGTTTTTTTTTTTTTTAAATTTTTTTTTAAATTTTTTTTTTTTTTTTTTTTTTTTTTAAATTTTTTTTTTTATTTTTTTTTTTTTTTTATTTTTTTTTTTGCACATGTGTATATTAACACTAAAAAATATGAACATGTGTATATTAACACTAAAACAGAAATTAAAAGTATACAAAAATTGAAATAGAAATATAATTGCATATATGAGAACGAAAGATATTTTATACTCGGTAAAACATTATTTAGGTTACATATAAAAAGTAAAACCATATATTTTTCATGACATTTATTCATATGTATTTACACTAGTTAGATACTATTCTATTTATTATTCATTAACGATGTAGGTAGGAGGAGGGCCTTCATAACGTTGACATCGCAATTCCTTCTGCTCTTCATTTAAGCACCAACATAACCTAAAATGAACTTCTTCAGTGGGGAATATGTGTCCGTTTTGTTCGCACAGATATGTTAAACGGCTCATGCATGTTGTGCATATATGGTTCCAATTGTCTCTGTTAAACCTCTCACATACTAAGCACCGCTGTATCATAGACCGTACATTTCCACTGGTGTTGAGTTGGTTTGTAGGTCCTATAATATGTATAGGGTTTCGTTCTTCACATTCACTACACAATCCAGTAGATATATTAAGGTTTCCTTGAAACCTCGCAGCCAGACAATTATGGCAAACTACACTATTATTTCTACGGAACGGGAAAACGCGAATTTTAGCTTTGTTATCCCAATTACTGGAAAATGACATGTGGTGTGATTGAAATAAGGAATTGTACTATACACCACACAGACTTTCATATACTTATAGTCTGCCTGTAACAAAGAAATACCTTGGATCGTTCTTGTTTAACTGGAAAAACCTGTTCGTGACCTGAAAGTTTCAACTGAGAGCGTAGAACCCCATATCCATAAAAAGTCGTGAATGCATGAACCCACCGCTAGAGGTCATCTATAAATACGAGACGTACCACCATTTTTAATTAGTTACAAAAGAGTTCGCACGAAAAATGTTTTGTCAAGCGTGTGGTAAACGGTTCTCTTCAAAATCCCACCTAACACGCCACCGCAAAGAAAGTTGTGCATATCGGAGTTGTGAAAATCAATCAGACAAGAAACTTAAACTTGAACATCCACCTACAAGTGATTGTAGTTCCAAAAATCTACCTAGCACTTCACTTTCTACCTTAATTGAATGTCCGATATGTAGTGAACGTATACCAAAACGATGTTTCGTTGGTCATATGAGGAGGAATGACCATAAAAAGGTTCAGACTACATTAGAAGATGGTGTCGAGCGACTTCATAACCCCCTAAGATTTAGAATTGTTAGTTACCGCTTCTCTAGTAAACATCACCATATAGATCATGCTTCGTTTTTCATGGAAATTAAGGAAAAAGTGTTTACGGTTATTTCGGATTACCGTCATATGTGGGGTGGTTTAAAAGTGAATGTGGAACTATTTTCCCTATATATCATACCAGATAAAGACATTGATCTCAAGTCGTTTAATACGGAAAATCAAATAATCACACATTCTTCTGATTTATCCGCAATATTTGATAATTTCCAAAAAGTGATAGTGACTAAGGCATCCGAATTCCAAGAGCGCCTATCAGGGTGGTCGCTTCAACAAATTATGTTCCTGGAAGTGAATATTAACAGATATAATCCTTTAAGTGCTTCTTCATACATTCCACTACCTAAGCAGATTGAACGTAAAAAGGCCGTTGTAAATATAGTTAATCACGATAATAAGTGTTTCGCGTGGGCTGTGACTGCTGCGTTATATCCTGCAAGTGACAATTCAACCAGAATATCATCATATCCACATTATTCTACAGTGCTAAATTTTGACGGTATAGAATTTCCTGTTACGCTGAAATCCATCCCCAGATTTGAAATGCTTAATGATATTTCAGTTAACGTTTTTGGTGTGAGTAATGAATTTAAAAATGGAGTCACTCTTTGTGGAATTGTAGGGCCATATTATTTTACCGAGCATCGACGAGATAAGCATGTAAATCTTCTGCTCATCACAAATGATAGCGGAGATAGTCATTATTGTTATATTAAAAATTTATCGAGGCTAGTATCAAATCAAAAGTCGCGACATAATGGTCAGATATACATTTGTAATGGTTGCTTACAATCATTTAAAAATCCACAGCACTTAAAAGAGCATGAAACTCGCGACTGTAATTTTATATGTACTAAATTACCCACAACAGATCAAATAGTAAATAAATTTGGAGAAGTTCTTCCTGAAAATGTACTAAAATTTGTTAATTTCCAAAAACAACTTTCAGTCCCTTTTGTCATTTACGCAGATTTTGAAAGTATCTTGAAACCAATCCAACACACGCAACCATCACTTGATTCCTCATTTACTTTACAAGCATTCGAGCATGTACCTTATTCCTTTTGCTTTTACGTAAAATGTAGTTTTGATGATAGTTTATCGGAATTAGTATATTATCGGGGGTCAGATGTTGCGGAAACTTTTGTAAAGAAGCTCGGAGATATTGTACAAAGGTTATATAATAACTATTTTAAAGATGTCAAACCAATGCGACCGCTTACCGACGTTGAAAAAGAAAATTTTAATTCTAGTAAGTGTTGCCACATCTGCGATCAAGATTTTACTTCATCCGATGTTATTGTAAAAGATCACTGTCACTTGACAGCTAGCTACAGAGGGGCAGCGCACATGACTTGTAATTTGAATTATAAGTTACCGACATTTATTCCAGTATTTTTTCATAACCTGACTAATTATGACTGTCACCTCTTTATAAAACAACTTGCTTTGGAACAAGAATATATTGATGTTATAGCGCAAAATAAAGAGAAATATATATCATTTTCAAAACACATTTTAGTTGATAAGATAGACGGTCATAGGAATATTTATATGAAATTGAAATTTTTGGATACATTCCGTTTTTTACCAACTTCTCTGGATAAACTGAGTCAAACACTCGAATCTCATCAGTGTCGGGAAGTAAAAAAATATTTCCCCGATCAACAAAAATTTGATTTATTGCGTCGCAAAGGTATTTTCCCATATTCATATGTAGATTGTATGAGTAAACTTGACGAGTGTCAATTACCTACTAAGACTCAATTTTTCGATATCTTGCGTGGTAGTACTATATCAGATGATGATTATAATCGGGCTACTGATGTCTGGCAAGCGTTTCAATGCAAAACTTTGGGTGAATATTCCGATATTTACTTACAGTCAGATGTTTTATTATTAGCTGATGTTTTTGAAAATTTTCGTCAAATTTCTCTAGATAACTATAAATTAGATCCTGCTCAGTATATAACTGCACCCTCGCTAAGCTGGGATGCGATGTTGCGAAAAACGTGTGTATCCTTAGAGCTCCTTACGGATATTGATATGCTTCACTTCTTCAGAAAGGGTATTCGTGGTGGGGTAAGCCAGTGTAGCAATCGAAAAGCTATTGCCAATAATATATTTATTGAAAATTATGATGCGTCTAAACCTAATACATTTATTACTTACCTAGACGCCACAAATCTTTACGGTTTTGCAATGTCTCAAAGCCTTCCAATAGGAAACTTTAGATGGCTTTCTCATAACGAAATTTCCAATTTTAATCCCTTACTTATAGAGGATGATGATGGAAAAGGTTATGTATTGGAAGTAGATATCGAATATCCTGAAAGTTTACAAGATCTTCATAATGACTTACCTTTTTGTCCAGAGAATTTTGTGCCACCTGGTAGCAAACATTCTAAACTTACTCTAACATTAAATTCTAAATCTAATTATATTATTCATTACAGAAACCTGAAGCAGTGCATACAACACGGTTTAAGGTTAACAAAAATTCATAGAGTTTTGGAATTTTCACAGGCACCATGGTTAAAACCATATATCGATTTAAACACATTTTTACGAAATTCCGCTAAAAACGCATTCGAAAGAGATCTTTTTAAATATTTTATTAATTCAATATTCGGTAAAACTATGGAAAACGTGGATAAACGTGTAGATATAAAACTTCTCTCTCACTGGAGAAATAGTCGCGGTAGGAAAGGAGCAGAGTCTTACATCAGCATGCCGAATTTCAAGTCGGCTTCCGTGTTTTCAGAAAATTTAGTCGCCGTTCAAATGAATCGTCTAAAAATTTGTTACGATAAGCCCTTATATGTTGGTTTTTCAATTTTAGACATCTCGAAGACGGTCATTTATGATTTCTTTTATAAATTCATAAAATCTACATATGGCGAAAACGCGTCCCTTTGTTACACTGACACAGATTCCTTAATTTTAGAAATTCAAACGGAAAATATTTACGATGATATAAAACAACATATCGATTGGTTTGACACATCGAATTACAAAGAGGGGAATATTCATGGGGTTCCTAGAAATCAATCGGTTGTTGGTAAAATGAAAGACGAATATGCGGGGACTCCTATAAAAAGTTTTTATGGCACTGGAGCAAAGGCGTACTGTGTTGAGCTCGGTGACAGTGTAACGAAAAAAGCAAAAGGAATTTCAAAAGCTGTTATTAATAAAGATTTGCGTATTTGCGACTACAAACAAATTGTTGAACAGGGAGGTTCTATTTTTAGAAAAATGTATATATTTAAATCACACATGCATACCATGTACACTGAATTAAAAAATAAAGTAGCCTTATCTTCGCATGATGATAAAAGATATATTATCCCCGGGTTGACTAAAACATTGGCTTGGGGTCATAAAGAAATACCTTCAGAATCTGCAGAAAGTAATTTGGATGAGTTAATTAGATTGGCTACCGAATTATGTACTGGTTATAAAACCGTTATAGATGAACCGGAGGAACTCAACCAGTTTTATCTAGATATTTTCGACTTAGATACTTTAATATTGTAACGATTTTATGTCCATTTCTGTATTTCCCCCCCCCCCCCCCCCCACTCATGCAAAACCGGTTTAATTAGTGCTGGGGAACTGCTTATAAAACTTCACTTCTCTCTACATTTCTTTAGTTTATATTTACCTCAGCTTCTTAACAAACAACAGGTAATAATGTGGATGTGTTATGTACAAGATGTTAATGTCACCGACTTCAACAGTGGTGTTTCTTATTTGTTACAACAATTCCAAAATCTCCAATTTGATGCTGAACACGAGGCCGTATATGGTATGGGTAGATTTCTTTCAGAAGAAGGTTGTACTGAACTTGCAGACAAATATAATAGTGGTGTAATAATATGTGAGCGATTTCATAATGAGGATATGTGTGCTACTTTCCTAGTATCTGAATTAATTAGGCTGGGACTAGGACAATTTCTTTACCGTCTTCAACAGTATTTGACCCCAGAGCAGCTCCAGATGTTAAATTCTGCAGGACTTGATAACAGTAGTCGAGAAGACAGTTCTGCTGATGAAACCGACTCAACTACGGAGAAATAACGAATTGTAAATTTATTTATCAATAAACTTTATGTAAATATGATTGTTGTCTCATTAAAACAAATACTTTAGATAATTGAGGGTCATCTGTTTTCCCCAATTCACAAAATGGCTTCTTCAACTTATCCATCGGTCAACATTACCAATTGGTTAGCCAAGTCCAGTATTTCTGGAATTTCCCACTATATGCTCCCAATATCGAAGAAATTTTCAATTTCAAGATCCTACGACTACTTTGGAGTAAAAAGAGCGCTTTAAAATAAAATATGCAAAACATTTTTGATGTCAAACTTATACCAAAAAAAAATCAAAAAATTTCACTAAAAATCAAGTTATTTCTTTCATATTGGGTAATTTTATACCTATACTCGCTAGTAATACGGTGCACTTACAAAATCCGAATACATTGGTTATAAGGCTTGAAACGCGTAATTAAAATCTATTTAAATGAAAAACATTTCTATTTAACTCATCTTTATTTGGATGTTAAGACATTACAAAGTTTTCATATAAATAAAATACATTAGATAGTGCACATATACAACAATTTGTTTTATGGTAAAAACATTTTGGGTTTGACTTCATTACACGGGGCTGCTCATCAAATTCTGTGACTACCTGAGGGATGAAACGTTGAATGTAAGAAGCTTTTTCTTTTCCTTTTACGTATACTCGATCCGCTCCTATTGTTACGATTTTAATGATTTGGTCAAATAGATGCAGCGGTGTATAACCACAACCCCACTCTAATGAGTGATGATTATTTGTTAACCATTTCGCTTGCTGTTGATATTCTAGGGATAGCATGTCAAACGGAAATGGTGGCTTAAATATATAATGACACAGTTGGTTTCCATCGTACGCTGCAAATTCCTTCAAGATAAATTTATTTTTTTCAATTTTAAATCCTTGAACGTCTACAACAAGATTCCTCATAACTGTAGATGACTGAACTTAACGGTTTGTAGTTTAATCTGACAATATAGCTCGATATCCCGTCTTAGTTTTCTTATATTTCGTCGGAAGAGAGCTAGTCGGTGTTTGAAGGTTGAGTACATTATGGATTCTTATTTCGGAGTGTTTTATACTAAGTCTTAAATAATGATTATCTGACATGCGCACTTCAATATTGTTTTACAATTTTTGTTAGAGGATTGTAAGTAAAGTGTTTCTCGTGTAAGATGAGACAGTATGCTGTTGTATCGATAGTTGTCGGCTCATCTGTTTCAAACTCGATTCTAATAACAATGGATCCTGTTTGAAGTGTTTCCTTCTGCCTTGAGCAATCAATGTGTGTAATTGGAGCGTGGGATTTGAATTCATTGGGGGTAAAAATAGGTTGATTAGTTTTATGCGAATAGTACGATTCCTGAAAATTTGCAAACATTTCGTATAGTGTGGCAAATTTATTATTCGCAAAATCTAAATATAGATCGTTATATGGGTATCTTTCCGAATTAAGGAATATTCGTACATTTTTTAGACTACAATCATCAAATTTGGACATATCTGTGGTGATTTTCCCCTTTCGGCCTTTTTGAAAAGCAATAATAACATGTCTGGGTGTCTCAACTCTAGTTGTTGTTTTGACGGGCCAGGTGTGTCTAGTTGTCGCCGATAGAGAAGGGTACTCGATTAATTCCCAACTTCTAAATTTAATGGGCAGCTCCACGTTCTTGTTAATGATTTTATTCAATCTGAGTTGTTCTTGAATACTCACGGTTACGTGTGGAACCCTCCAGAATAATTTATGTATATCTATTTTAGGCTCCTCACTTTCGTCTGAGCTATTTATAACATCCTTATCGCTACTACCGCGTATCAATACCAGTTCTTGTTTCATATTAATAATTAATTTCCGAAAGTCTTCAAAAAATCCTAGTAGAAGCTTTAGTGGTATGCATACGTTAAAATTTCCTTTAGCATCCACTATAATTTTTTCCCCCGGGGCTGTTGTGGGTGTAGTCTTTTTTGGGAACCATCCGGCATTTTGCAATAAAACGCTTTCGCTTTCGTTGTAGGATAAGTAACTTTTAAGAGTTGAAACTAGTCCTACATTCCTAACTGAATCAATAACAATACCGTTAAGTTCATATCTAATTTCCCGGAAGATATATGCGATTCCGTTATTTATAAATTCCAATTTTGTAGCGGCACTCCCATCAGACTTTGTTAATTTTCCTTCGACGTATAAATAACTATTGCAAGGTGCGGTATGTGCATCTAAATCTTGAATAGGTATTCTAATTTCATCATTATAGTTCACGTTTCCAGGTATATATGGTTGATATGTATGAAATTGGTAATCTTCGACTGAATTATCGCTAAAGGGTTGACCGGTTACATTTAGCAGATCCATTACACCAGTAATTGCAATCCAAGAGACTTTAAGAACTCGCGATTTTCTGTTGTTAACCCTTTCGCCCTTCGGGAGGTACTAACAGTTTTCTTCCTTTGATGTTTTTTTATATGGTATGGTTGGTATTGACTATGGTGTGAATGAAATCTAAGAACCATATTTACAATTTCACTTTTCTCAGATGTAATCTCGCGGTTAGGGTTTCGTTTCGGAAATTTATAAGACGCCCGTCTTGGTCTACCAGTTTTATCGCAATGCTGTTTATAGTTTTAACGCTAACAGGGAAATAAATTATATTTAAAGGTGACTCGACTATTTTATACCCTACAGGTACCGTTGGGAAGAACTGATGTATGATGTGAGCGGGCTGCCCATTCACAAATGATCCTACTGCAAGGTTGCAATCTACACATATAGTATTAATTTTAGAGATTCTCACTATGTCGTCTGAAACATTTTTGAAATAAATGTCTAAATTTCTTTTTTCGAAACCTAAAACTGGTCCTAAGGAGTTATCTACGTCGAAAGAAATGTTCCTATTTGCTTTAATAATTACTTTAGAAGTATTAATGTTTGGAGTAATCTTAATAACAGCTTCTTCATCTTCTCGCTTTATCGCGTTTACCATATAATTTGTAATGTCATCGATATTATAAGCGCCGATTGGGAGCGAAACTGTATGCTCGTAATTTTTTCCCCATTTAAATGTGTTATTGGTATCATCGATGTTCGGAATACTGTTGTAGGACTCAAAGTTTGTTAGTCCAATTTCATATTCTACATCATCTTCCAAATATAAAGGTGGATTAAAACTATAACTTAACGCAGAAGATTCTCCACTAAGACCGAAAGTAAACGACATATTTACGCTTTAAAGGTTTATTAAAAACTGAACAAATACATATTAAATATGGTAATTATATAAGAAATCGAGACTTAAGTGCCCACAATTGTATGAATTGTAATTCTGAAAGGCGTCATAATTATATATGACTTTGTTAGAGCTACCATCGCTGGAAAAGTATTTTATCAATTCTTCTGGAGGTCTTAAATTACCATAACTATCGAAATATGCGACTTCATTATTTTGTTTCACGTATGCGGTCCAATGAGTTCCATCACCAGCGGTTTCATCTAAGTTAACAATACCACATTCATTTCTTTTAATGCGTTTCGGTAGTTTATCTCGCATAAACACCCCTCGAAAGAATGGTACATTCAGGATCTTTACGTATTTTTTCAGATCAATATTAGTTAAAGGTCTGCGAGGCAGCATCATCGGTAGTTTTTTGGGTATGGATTAATATACATTCCAAACCCTTTTTTGTTAGGAGCTAAATAGAGTCCCTTTCCTTGA
>CAXKVY010008829.1:17500-25133 GCA_964058915.1 Tetropium fuscum | reverse complement strand
AATATTAATAATAGACCTCAAAATATTAAAACCACAAAGCAAAGAAAATTGTAAGATTAATTGACTTACCTTAAGGAAAATTAATATAAATGTTCCGAGCTTGTCCGAAGAAATAATTACCCAACCCACCCATAGATCTCAGATTCCCATTGGTTAGGCGATTTCACGACCACTTCTACGCCTTCTCCAAACCCTCCGACGCCCGTCTGCTGATCTCAACATGAATCTTGATTCGTCAGTGAATAAAACATGAGACCATTGCAACTCATTCCAAACAAGATGAATTCGAGCAAAATCCAAGCGAGCTACTCGATGTCGTCGAAGTAATCACATTCCAATAGCAGGTCTTCTTGCGATAAAACCGAGACTCCTGAATCTCCGACAAATTGTTCGATCTGACACAACTGTTCCTCGTGCTTTTCTTAAATTTCGGTTTGTGATGACAGCTGTTTGATAGAGATTCCTCTATATTTGCAGACCAATAAATCGATCGTCAATATTTTGCATAATCCTGCAACTACCCGAACCTGGACGTCTGCTGTATTGGCCCGTTTCTCGGTAGCGCTAGATCGCTGTTCGGACAGTTGTTTCTGGTAGACCAACAATGCGAGCTGCATATCTTTGACTCCTTCCATCTTCTACCAAAGCCACAACTCTAGCTACTTGAATTGGACTAATTTGCACTGGCATTTTCTTTTAGAACGTTAACTGAATTATTTTGTTTTCACGAGAATTTCAACTGAATCTTTTGACGTTTCAGTGTTAACCGTTACCATAGCCTCCTTGTTAAATACTGAATGGGTTTACAGGTAAAAACTACACAGAAAACTAATATTCCTACCTGTGTTGAATTACACCTGCAAATCCGATAAGATAGCTATGGTCATTCACAAATACCTCCACCAGGTGTAGACTAGTTTCGAGCTGTTTGGCTCTCATCAGTCGACCGTAAAAAGCTAGTTCTGGGTTATTTGTAACTGTATGGCCACCACAAACTTACCTCCTCCATTTCACTCATTCTGTCCTCAGAATTGTCCGATTTATTTAAAATATGTGGAAAATAAACTTAACTTAATAAACTTAAATTTGAGGTTAGGATTCCACCGTTGACGGCCTCAAAGTAGAAAGTTGACGAACTTAAAACGTCACGTGGCGATGTAAGTCGTTCATTGTGTGCAGTTATCTTCCCCTGAATGCCGGCCATTGAATGCAGGATTTTACTTAAATGAGATCGTACGATCTCAGATTTTGTCATTGCTTATATGTAATTAAGGAATAGCTCGATCCAACTTTAGGAGCAACACACCTTATTTTTCTGTCTGTCAGGGAATATCGCACGATATCCCAACTTTTTACTAATTGACATTGATATTTGTGTCCATGAAGTTTTACATAGATTTGCCACTTGACACCGTTGAGCGGCATTACATTCTGTTCAGCTCTTTATGAAATCACCCGATTTCGTAATATCTCAGGAATAACACACGTTATTTACACGACAGAAATTGAGTTTAACTGTATGATAGTATTTAGAATCCAAAATATAGTGAATAGTGAAATTAAATAAAGTAAATATTATGAATCAATCTGATTGGCCAGAGCAAAATAACATAACAAGAAAAGAAGTAGATAACCTGGACGTTGCAAGCAACAGCCATGCTCTTCAATTTCTGACTGTGGGCCACAGCCACAAAGCCTCCACCAAACCTGAGCGCAGCATCTCCAGCGAGTCACCAGAAACTCCAAACGTGCACTAGGTCACCGATCGTAACGAAATTTCCACCAGAGATCCTCGACCGCATTTCCGAGGCCTCTGGTAAATTATACAACACCACCTCCAGCGGTTGCCCAGCAAACTCCACGTGAAGTCTCACCGAGACCCAGTCAGCAAGCAACTTCTACTGACTGTGACGTCACGAATTCCCGCAGCTGCTTCCACTCGGACGATCTACACGAAAACCTCGATGTCTTACCAGACTACTAAGACGTCCTAAAAGTTTCGTCAAAATCGCTCCAGCCGTTTCAAAGATATTCGAAAAATTCATATTTCCGCAATATTTATTTGACACAGTTGGCTACGCTCACAGCCAACTTGCAACGCGTCGGCCAGCGAGCGCTCTATGCAGACAAGTCCACTTCGCTACCTTAAAACTGGTCTATAGACGAAACCACTACTAGGATTTCGCTAAACTTTTACACAGAGGTCAACCTCCGATCTCTTTCCAGCAATACCACTTCCATGGCGGAGAAACAAAAACTCCGCAAGTTAATCGCAATAAACAAATTTCGACAAAAAGAGCCAGCCTTTGTCAGACTTTTCGGTCCCAGAGGTCCTACGACAACGGACGAGCACTCTGGAGAAAGCCATCGACCCCAGCTATCCTGCGTTGAACACCACAGATATATCTAACATCTGTCTATGGGCTAACATCTATCTCCAACAGTAACGGAGATATGCCCCTCAAGGTCACCCCTATTGCAGCACAAAAAGGGTATACGACAACCAAGGATATGACAACCAAGTACTACCTTGCCCTAAAGAAGCCTACGATCCTCGCTCTGAACCTTCTACGCTGCCGACTAAAATCCACGCTCTGGTCCAGCCCCAGTATTTAGCCTAGCGCTATAACAAGAGAAACAAATTTTCCCAATGTGTGATCCGAGACGAATGGCGCCCTCCTATAAAAATAATTGTCTCTGGTAAAAGCCGTGTTGTAGCCTGAGCTACAAAAATCAATCGACTCCAGAGGATGTCGTAAAACAAAACCCACGAACTTGAATCTTAGCCACTCACCCGCTTTTGTTTACAATGTTTTAATGAGTCATGTTTTCTGACATTTCAGGATATATAATATCAAAATAATAGTGACATTTTAATGTGAAAACTAATGAATACAACTTCTTTGATGATACACTTCCTATGTATTCAATGTCATTCGCAGTTTTATAGGTATAGCAAATGATGTCATCATACATTGATACTAAATTGTGTTATCTAATCAACCGATAAGTGATAGAAGTAGCATTCATTTGATTAATAGCTCTCTATTCGTGCCACATACCACTCCCAATACCCCAGGTATGAGACTTGTCAGATTATTAGAAGTTGGGAACAGAATTACAAATATTCTAATAAAAATAGTCTAAACCGCATTCTCCCACCGATAGGTAATCGTGCAGCCCATAAATGTCAAAAACCTACCTACTCCTACGCTGAAATATATAACGAGAACACGATCAGTTATCGGAAAGGGACTTGTGAAATCAAATGCTTGCGTCCGGTACATACTTTTAATCATGAAAACAGTTAATTAGTTTTTTTGATAACTACGAGAATGTTTTACACGAAAAGAAGACTTTTGTGCGTTATTTTTAGTACAATATTGCCCTTAAGCAGTGGATTTTTTAATGCTAGTGACAGTAGTTATATTGAATTAAATCACAACACTAGTGACCAATATTCAATTTGTACAACTGATAGCCCATGTGTACGAAAGTGTTGTCCAGAAAAGCACGTGTTTCAAAATCGACAGTGTGTTTATTCCGACTTGCACGCTTTTAATATTAAAGTGTATAACATCACCGAAGATATCAGCAATCGTCCCAATATTAGATTAAATGTAATTCATAACTCCACATGTCCCGAAGCAAGATTAGCGTTAATTCCTTCAGCTGCCAAGGAAAATGAGTTCTTGTTACAGCAGGATGGATCTCTATTTAAGCCTTACGACATACTAAGGCCATCAATTTCATTTCAAGATTTCTGCCTAGAAACTATTGTTTTTACTGAGGATTTGGTTGAATTTGTTGCCTTAGTATGTTATAGTGAAACAACACTTATTTCACCTACAAATAAAAACAATTCTGTTGGTAAGTATATTTTTATATTCCCTCGCATTTATGACCCCCAGTATATAACATCTCTTATTTTAATTTAGTTTACCTGAATTAAATGACCTCTCATCCAGGAGTAATAAATTTTTATTTTGCCTATCGGCTGCTCAGATTTTTTCGGAGGTCGTGGATCAGTGAATTAGATGGTTAGTTAGAGGCTCGCATAGCACTTAGGTACCCTTAGAGATATTATCTTAGATAGAAAAGTCACAACTTCACCATTACTGACTTGATATTGTAATGTAACCAACCCGGGTCGGTTGAACATAATAATCAGAGAAACACATGGTCAGGGTATACTGGCGGCCATTTTAAAGTGCACGATTTTTGTTGATATTGCAATGTGATCTTTTTATATTTCATTTTGACACTTATTTGAAACTTCAAACAAATGTCACTCCGTAATTTACAAACCACTTTATTAGGTTTCAAGTTTTAAAATGCCGCGGTTAACTGAACCTGAAAAAATGTGAACATTGCTTGAAAATTACACTCGGAGTAGTTTCCACAAACACCAAAACACTTTCACTTCGCTCGAAGCGCGTTTCGCCAACCAAGTTGGCATCATCCGGAGACGATTAAAACTAATCTTAAACTACAAAATCTACCATATTTATACTATATTAATGGTGACGTCACTAATGATATCACCGTGAAATTTACGGGTGAGTAATCACCCCTCAATGATCGGTTGCTAAGCAACGCGTAAAGCGGGCTATACTGTATAGGTCCCTTGTCGCTATTCGTACTACTTTTACATTTTACAATTTCTATGCTCTCAAATGCATCCAACTGTCTATTATTGGTCACATTTCTAACTAATCTTAAATTACTAATATATATTCTATGATTGTTGTCAAATGCATGTTGTGCAACACTAGACTTGTCTGTTCCTCCATATTTTAGATGAGCCATATGCTCTTTAAATCTGGTGTTAATTGATCGTCTCGTTTGTCCAACATATTTTCGATCACAATCATTACAACTAATTTCGTAAATCCCAGACCTTTCATTTGGAACAATTTTATCCTTTGGATTGTCTAAAAGTCGTTGTAATTTATTACTCGACGAATGAATCGCTGTTATACCCACGTTTTTGAAGACCTTACTCAAACTACGAGTAAACCGGGGCGGGGTTCGTACGGGACGGATACATATTTTGGAGTGTATATTCTTTTGAAAGGTCGTAGAATTACGAAGTGCGTCCTTAAATTTACGATTCCTAATTAGTTTTTCAACTATATCTCTAGGATAACCATTACTCACAGCTATATCTTTAATTAATACTTTTTCTTTTTCAAACAAAGCAAAAATGGCTGGATTTAGAAATGAATTATATGTACAGTAAACGGAGTATGCTTGAAATACAAGCATATGATCTTTACAAGAAACTTACTTTTAAGTTAAATAATTTAGATTAAGAACAATGGTGCGAATTTCAGAGCAACATGTTTTTATCAATCAACGCGAAATTTATCAAAAAAAATGTCTTCACAAAATAAAAAATTTAAAAAATTGACTACTAATGTACCAAAAAATGTTCTTCGGAAGGTAGTTAACATTGTGGAAAATCACTCGTCACACTCTTTTGATAAAGAGAAACTTGACCTTCTAAACAAGGGCTTAAATTTTGCTCTAGCCCCTTCTGATGAGATTTTGGAAGATGTCGTGGCAGGGATTGAAAGTTCAATTCAATATCTGCCTGATTCATCCAAGGGTCTCGCCAGAGTGGCTTGCAGGTCTCGCTAAATTTCTAAAAATATAATGAATAACGTAGACAATAGAAAGTCATGCTCAAAGAATCCTAGAAAGACTATCAAAAGATTGCGCGAGAAAGACTGTTTTTATTTAAAAGCGGATAAAGGTAAAACGGTTGTTATTTTAGATAAAGAGGACTATTATGAACGGGTAAACAACCTAATTAGTAATGGTCCTTATAAAGAACTTACTAGGAACCCTTTACCAAGAATGACCACTGAAATAAAAAATGTCCTCAAATCATGTAACAACCTTATTACTCCACCTGTTAAGAATAGGTTCCGGGTGTCTAACCCTACTGTACCTAGATTGTATTTATTGTCTACCAAAAATCCATAAGCCAGGGAAGTCGGTGCGTCGAATAGTATCATCTATTGGATCTCGGACTTACCACTTATCAAAATGGTTGACTAAGTAATTTGAAAGTTTGCCCATTGCACAGCATAGCTTTTCAGTTAAAAATTCGAATGATTTCATTGATAAGGTCAAGAATATTCAATTGCAAGAGGGTGAAATTTTGATTTCCTTTGATGTTTGTTCATTATTTCCGAGTGTACCAATTCCACAGACCTTGGACTCTCTTGAGGATTTACTCGAATTAAACAAATATAGAAAATAAGTAATAAAAGAATATATGAACCTTACAAAACTTTGTATGAAACAAAATTGCTTCCGTTTCAATGACAAGTTCTATGAACAACATGAAGAAACTGCAATGGGTAACTGTTTATCGCCTTTCATTGCTAATGTCTTCATGAGTCGATTTGAAACTGAAGCAAAAGAAGAAATCGAGTATTTTCCTAGGATTTGGCTTAGGTATGTGGATGATATTTTTGCCGTGTTTGACGCTAAGATTGCGGATGTAGAAAACTTCATTTCCAAATTAAATAGTCCTTTACTTCTGTAAAGTTTACATATGAACTAGGAAATAATGGAAAACTCCCATTTTTAGATGTATTAGTAATTAAAAATAGTGACAATAGGTTAGAATTTGATATATATATATATAGAAAAGATACCAGTACGATCAGATATATCC
Source organism: Tetropium fuscum (assembly GCA_964058915.1). Classification (NCBI taxonomy): domain Eukaryota; kingdom Metazoa; phylum Arthropoda; class Insecta; order Coleoptera; family Cerambycidae; genus Tetropium; species Tetropium fuscum. Next base: position 18,442 of record CAXKVY010008829.1, on the reverse strand, counting down.
CTAGTGACTCTCACCAGTGCTATCAACATAAAATCGCAAGTTTTAATTTTCTTGTCCATCGTTTACTAAGTTTCCCTCTCAGTAATGAGAAGTTTGAAAAAGAAAAAGTATTAATTAAAGATATAGCTGTGAGTAATGGTTATCTAGAGATATAGTTGAAAAACTAATTAGGAAGCGTAAATTTAAGGACATACTTCGTAATTCTACGACCTTTCAAAAGGATATAGAGACTCCAAAATATGTATCCATCCCGTACGAACCCAGGTTTACTCGTGGTTTGAGTAAGGTCTTCAAAAACGTGGGTATAACAGCGATTCATTGGTCGAGTAATAAATTACAACAACTTTTAGACAATCCAAAGGATAAAATTGTTCCAAATGAAAGGTCTGGGATTTACGAAATTAGTTGTAAAGATTGTGATATTCAAACTCAAACAAAAATGAAATGCAGTAGGAAACGTTCGCAACGTCCACGGCAGAGGGCGTCGTAAAATAAGCACTATGGAGCAAGACAACCTCTTCCTAGACCATCTTAGAACGAATCCCTTTGAAACAGCAGTGACGGCCTGTTTCAAAACGGAGTTTTCTGGATCTGTGAGGTCTGCTAGGCGGCGGATGAAGGGTTCAGAGTTAAGAAATTATGCGGCAGCAAAGAAGGTATTTTTGTAGACTTTTGGAATAATGAGCACGGCTGAGAAACACTCGATCTCTATTCAAAAGAATCGCAATAATGCAATCGCAATAATTGGACCTTTAGGTGAAAATAAAATGAAAACTTACAAGGGTTCCCATACTTGTGTTTTAACATACAATCATTCTCAAGATACAAAACGGCAATTAAGTGACTGTTATAAGCAAAACCACACAAGTACGAAAAACCTACTCTTGGGGGTAGAGTTAGCGAGAGGGATAATGTAAGTAGTATAAATTTGTTAAATAGTGT
>CAXKVY010008829.1:0-15000 GCA_964058915.1 Tetropium fuscum | reverse complement strand
ATATAGGGTGATGGTCCAAATGCTTGGAGTATGGTAGGTATAGCTGATCGGATCTTCGATTGGTATTATTGGGTCGGTCGGTAGTTCCTTAAGGTTTAATTTCTTGAGTTCTACTTTGAATTTCGGGGTTTTATTGATTTTTGATTGGAGACTGGCAACGTCAATGACCAGTGGTTTCCCATAGCTTTTTTCTTGAAAAACTAATTCTTGTCCTCTGAAGAATAGCTTACAAGGCTCTTCCTTGATTAGAAATATACCCATAACAGATGTGGTTTCAGATGAACTTTCGCATTGGGCTTTGATTTTTTCTTCTTTTGGGAAGACGGCCAGATATTGATTGATTTCAGGAATAGTCTCGATGTAATTTTCATTGATGTCTAGCTGAGTAAAACGACAGTTACTTGAGTTTTGGTTTAACAGAATGTTTTCTTCACAGGGTGCTCGATAATTCACTTGCAGTTTATTTGGACAGTGATACCATTTGCCTTGTGTACACATGTCAGATAGAGGTTTTATAGACTCTTCGTCTTTAGATTTAAGTAAAAATTTTGTGTTTGGAATTATCGTCAAATATTCTGATTCATGTCTTGTTGGTACAGGCAACATATAAAATAGATCGAATTCTTTTTTGAAATAAATAGGGATTGATAAGAAATAGGTAATTCGATCGGAGTCGATTTTGCAATGAATTTTTAAAAGTGATTCGAAATTTAGAATATTTTCGTATTTGACCTCAAAAGGCAGCGAAATTTCGTAATGATATGAAATTCTCTGGATTTCTAGAAATAAGTCGTGAGACTTAATTATACTTGGGTGTAATGTATTTAGTCTACAAAACGTTATAGAGTTTTCAACTTCTTGTAGAGTATTAAGTATAGTATTGTAAAGAATATTGAGTTGGTTAAATAAATCTTTCGCAAAAAGAATATCTTGATGTGTTGCATCGTTTTTGATAAATGATCTTAGCTGCATTATTTTTGATTTTAGCACTAATTCATTGTGTTGAATGTCCTGTATAGTTTTATTAAAATTGTTTATAATTTGATGATTGATGGAATATTGGGCTTTTAATTGGCTTTGTAAATTTCTCTCGTTACTTTGGATTTTATTGAGTATGTTATATATTTTCTCACCGTCAGAGGCGTCCAAATTTCCAGTTAGGCTTTTGATTATAGAACCAACTCCATCAATTAAACCTCTCTTAGACAATTTTTTATTATGGATTTTGATATTACCTATTTTGCTTAATATTAATGTTCGGCTATATTTTACTATTTTATTATAATTATCTAGTTCTTTATTAAATATACTGTTGTTAAGATAAGTTAGCTTAAGATTGTCATACTGGCTATTCAAGCTTTCATATTCGTCATATAAGGGCTGTAGGTCATAGTAGTGAACGAATGTGTGTTCAGTCCTTTGTAGTCTGGCAGGGCCCAGGTTAATAGGGAGAATGCCTACACTTTTCGTGATATTTCTTATTTGTGTTCCTTGTCCGAGGGCGAGGACCCTGAAATAGTTTTGGAACAATGAGCTTTCGGTCTTTTTATATCAGAGATATGAATTTTTGCACAAGTGTTACCGTGTTTAGTCCGAATTTCTGCTGTTTTTCGATCAGGATTAACATTAGATATAGTTTGTGATTTAAATTTATTCCGCGTTTTACCTTGTTTTTGTTTGTCTTTGACGTAAACTTTCTCTGGAATTTCGGGAAGTTTTTCTCGATTCTTGTTAGCTTTGTTAATTGCCGTTTCCTTTTTCTTCTGAATATCTTCGTTTATTTTTTGATACAAAATTTTAATTTTTTCTTTATGTTTTTCTACATAATTATTGACTAATTGGTTTCCTATGTCGATATCGAAAGGGGAATTTGTACATAAATGGCCAGTGACTATTTCATACGGTTTCATTTTTGTTACGGAATGAATTGTGTTGTTATATGCTAATAAGGCGTAATCTACTTTTATTTCTATCGGGTCATCTTTATATTCATTTTGATTATTTAGCAACCTGACATTTTCTATCAGAGTCGAGTGGAAACGTTCAATTAAACGGTTAGAATCTGGATGTTGTGAACTGATAAAATGAATTTTAATTTTGTGAGTTTTAAGTAGTTCTTGTACCACAGAATTTTTTATTTCTGACCCATTATCGAAAATAATTTGTTCCGGGATGCAATGGTGTGTAAAATATTTTAATAATTTATTCGTTACCTCAATACCTTGTGCCGCGTTAAGTTTATAAGCTTGGGCGTATTTGGAAAAGGAATCAATGATTGTTAAAAATTTACAATTTTCTAAGGTGATACTATCTATGTGTAATATTTGAAATGGCTTAATTGCTGTGGGTGTAATGTTATATTCTAGTCTCAGCGGTCGGCGGTCATACTTCGTCAGTTGACAAGGTTCGCAATTATTTATATAATTTTGGATGGATTTTTGTAGATTGGGCCAATAGTATACAGTTTTTATTCTCTTTTCGGTTTCATCGATTCCTCGATGATTGGTCTTACCTTCATGGCTATTTTTAATAATTTCATTACTTTCATCGTTGTCAACGACGTCAATTAATTTCCGTGAGCATTTAATCATATTAATTAGTGAATTTTTGAAGAATTTTTGAATTACTGCGCAAAATTCTTCGTATATCGGATCCTCAAAATATAAGTAATATTTTATTTTAGGGACCACTCTTTCTTTGACGAACTTAACAATGTCTTGTTCTAAATTATTTTTAGAAAATTGAACTATTGTGCGTTGTTTCGTTTTAAATAGATTAATAACTGATGGATCAGCTGGTGAGAAATTTACTTGAGAAATTATAATTTGGTTTTTGCCGTAGTTTACGGGGCAATCAACGATCGGTATAGCAATTATGGGATTTTCGTGGTTTGAGTGAATCGTCGCGTCGTCTTCTTCGACGTTTTCGTGGTTATCCAGATCGCCTGCTTCAGCTACGACGGATTCATTGCTTTCACGATTGGGATTATTTAGGGACTGATTGAATTCCTCGATGTAATCGAAAATGGGTAATTTAGATGGTTCGGTTTCGTTTACGTTAAGTTCTATTCGAGACAGGGCATCGGCGTTTTTGTTAAGAGAGCCCTTTTTATATACAATTTCGTACTCAAACTCTTCGAGTTTTAGACGCCACCTAACTAGTTTCGAGTTCGGCTCTTTTAGGGAAAATAACCACTGCAAGGGTTTATGGTCCGTAACTATTTTGAACCTTCGGCCAAAAAGGTACGGGCGAAAGTATTTCGTGGCCCATACAATAGCCAATAGCTCTTTCTCGATTGTAGAATAGTTTATCTCGGATCCACTTAGTGTCCTACTAGCATAAGCTATAGGTAGATCCGATCCGATTTTTCCTTGCGATAGCACAGCTCCTAAAGCGTAATTGCTGGCATCTGTTGTCAGAACAAATGGTTCTGAAAAATTAGGATACTGCAATATTGGCTCGTTGGTCAAGAGATTTTTGCATAATTCGAAACAGCTGATATAGTCCGGGTCTTTGGTGTTTATAACGGCATCCTTTTTAAGGCACTTTGTTAAAGGTTTGGTTACTCTCGCAAAGTCTTTAATAAACTTCCGGTAGTAACCTAGTAAGCCAAGGAATCCCTTCAGTTGTTTCGGATTCCCGGGTATGGGGTATCTTTGAATAGCCCTAATTTTATCGGGATTCGGTTTTATCCCGGTGGGAGTTACGATGTGTCCTAAATAGGCCACTTCCTTGCTGAGAAACTCTGACTTGTCGAGCTGTATTTTAAAATTCGCCGTTCTTAAGCGATCGAACACTTCGCGAAGTCTGACAATGTGTTCTTGCAAACTTGTTGAAAATATTATTATATCATCGAGGTATACGAGACACCTCTCATTTTGAATGCCTCTGAGAATGTTATCCATAACCCTCTGGAAGGTTGCTGGGGCATTCTTCAGGCCAAACGGCATACGAAGGTATTCGTAGTGGCCTTGCTCAGTGTTAAATGCGGTTTTGGCAATGTCTTCTTCAGACATCTCGATCTGATGGAAGCCAGAGGCTAGATCGAGAGTTGAAAAATATTGACTTCGACCCAGTTTGTCTAATAGATCAGTGATATTAGGCAGCGGGTACCTGTCACATCGTTTTTTCATTCAACTTCCTATAGTCCACTACAATTCGCCATTTCCTCTGTCCTGACGCATCTACCTTTTTTGGGACTACCCAAATAGGCGAGGACCAGGGTGAACAAGAAGGTCGAATTATTTTTTGGTCTAACATTTGTTGGACTTGCTTGCGTACTTCGTTTTTGTGTACTTCAGGGTACCGATACGTTTTCGTATAAACAGGTATTTCATCAGATGTTTTTATATTGTGCTTAATTTTGCTAGTAAAAGTCAGCTGATTTCCTTCGATATGAAAAATATCGGAGTATTCCTTTACTAATGATAAAATCGCATCGCGTTCTTCTGAATTCATATGTTCAGTTCTTATTTTGGAAATATCAAATTTATATTATTCTGTATAATAGTGGTTTAAATTAGGATTTAAAGACGTATCATATTCATCGAAATTGATCGCCTCGATTGGTTTGATAATTTTGATAGATTTTGGTAAATAAGATGGATTTAAAATGGTGCAAATAGCTTCAGAATTTTTTACGCACGTGAGACATTCCGGTATTTCTAAGTCCGCAAGTTTCATATAAGGAATTACAACATCGCCTTCTTTTATATTTTTAATTTTTAACTTAATTATTTGTTCGCATCTGGGTTGTACGGTGATGCAATTTATGCTGACGTTAGGCGTTTCATGAAATTTAATTTTTATTTGGCTTTTGGGTGTCACTAAAAGATTTTTATCTAAAATAATGTTAGCATTTAATAGTTTTAGGTTATCGATGCCTAATAGGCAATCGAAGTGATTATGAAAGTTAAACAGATAAAATTTTAATCGAGCATTTTTATTAAAAATTTTTGGACATGGGATAGAAGTACTATAATTTTCTATCGAAGTACCATGTGCGGTGTAGATTTTAAATGGGTCCTTTTTTATAGAATTTTTAAAGTATTTATGAGCAATTTCCGGTCTAACAAAAGACTTCGTGCTTCCTGTGTCAATTAAAACTTTTAGATTATTTTCGGGGAATACAATAAATGGAAGCTTACTTTAATTATAATTTACGTTCATTAGTTCAAATTTTGGGGTTCGTGATTGTTCGGTTCCATGTATTCGGTTTCCGAGGCTATTTCCTGAAAAAACTCATTTTGAGGATTTTTGGTAGTTTCGTCATAATGGTCATCGTCGGGTAGTTCGACTGATGGTTGATCGTCAATATTAAATAATTCTTCGGCGATGAAATTCGGACGCGCATTAGGGTCACTCCTAAAATAATTTTGGTTATTAGGGCGAAAGATACGATTTTGGCCTATAAGTGTTCGTTGTCGATACACTCATCGGCACTGGTTTAGGCAGAATTTTTAATTGATTAGGTCTGAAAACATTTCGGTTTGTTGACGGTCCGGCACCTTGATCCGGGCGTATTAATTTTTGCGTAAATTGGGGATTATGTTGGGAATTTCGCAATTGTAATTGAGGCTGGAAATTAGGCCTAAATAACCTATTTTGAAATATTGCTTTATTTTGAACTGGACTAATTATAGGTTTATTATTAAAGGATTTTGTTTTGGCAATTCTATTTTGTGCCGTTTCTATCTGAAAGTCATTTGTTAACATATTTAACGCGCTGTTAAGATCAGGAGGATTTTTGTCCTCATCAAAGAGCCTACTGGGTCTTTGAGACCTCTAAGCAAGATTCTTAGGGCCAAATTTCTGTGATAATTTATTAACACCACGGCTTCGTTACCTTCACTATGGGTTGCGATATAAGAGGTTTGCAAATTTAATATTTGTTGTATACGAGAGTAAAATTCAAATGGAGTTTCATTTTCTTGCTTACATTCAGTCATTTCTATGTTAAGTGTGTAAATATCTCTTTTGTCTGCATAAGCATTGAGTAATGACAATTTTAAATCATTCCAATTGTTAATTATGCAGGACGAAATATTAATAGCAGCTTCACCTTTAATTTTTGCTAAAATGCTAGACATCAGATATTCATTCTGAAAGTCTGTCGGATCGACAGTGTTATAAAATTTATTTACGAGCTTTTCACTTATTTCTATAAATCTAGGTAAAAGTTCAGATCGACCATCAAAGTCTGGTATCATGTGCAAGTATTCCTGTTTTAAAACAGGTGTTGAAATAGGTACTGCATTTGCTGCAGTATTTACATTGGGTTGTGCCATGTTAAATTTAATGTGTGCAGAATTTTTTTGAAAAAAGTTTGATACCCTTGAGTGATTCAAGGAGTGCGAGAATGAATCAGAATCTTCGGAACTTTCAGAATTATATTGATCAGAGGGGCCTCTATAAGACATAGATGTACTTACAGCAATAGTACCAAGAATTCCATGTGATTGGGTCCAAATAGAGCTGATATTCCTTCAGTACTCGATTCTCACTAGGCTACTGCTCCCTTTCACCTAGCTGGACTTGTTTCACCGTTTCGGACAGTTTGTGTTCACTCGCGACCGGGCCACAAAAATGTCCAATTTTTTCGATAGTCAATAAATCGTTAAAACGAATCGATATTATGTCACTTAATACCGATTGACTATCCTACCGACTGCGCCACTTATATAACCGATTGCTGCAATCCCCTTTTTAAAAAATCAATTATAATTACTAAAACTAATTTTTATTTCTCTAAACGAACATTACTAGTTGAAGACCTAATTCAGACTAACTAAAATGCACTAACAAGTTTGTTACATTAATATGATGATTGTACATTCTGCGCTCGCTGGCTTATCTGCGTTCGCAGAATGTTGGGTGATCAACCTATGGATGTGAATCTTCTCACGGGAACTGCTCGTATAACTTATATATATATATATATATATATATATATATATATATATATATATATATATATATATATATATATATATATATATATATATATATATATATATATATATATATATATATATATATATATATATATATATATATATATATATATATAACTTATAGGTTATGTTTAATTATTTTAAAGAACATTTTAGGCATTATTACATATTTTATGCGCTTTTAGGCTTTTCTTATCGCACATTTTTTTTCAATAAATGTGCAAGCCATAGGGGACAATGATTTAAAAATTAGAGATATTGTGGCAATATGGCCCAGTAGCGCTCATGATTCATGATAATACCCACCAACTTTAACAATAGCAGAATCAAAGCAAGATTTAAAATGAAGGAATTTAATAATTTAAATATATATATATATATATATATATATATATATATATATATATATATATATATATATATATATATATATATATATATATATATATATATATATATATATATATATATATATATATATATATATATATATATATATATATATATATATATATATATATATATATATATATATATATATACATATATATATATATATAGAACCATATTTAGAACCATATAATAACCATATATAACCAGTATTTTTCTAAAGATAATAAAAAAAAAACAATCACAAGTACACTTAAAAACAATGTTAATAACTTGGATATTACGAGCAGTGTCGCAGGACCGTAGGGAAAACCTGGGGAATGAAACCCAGGGTGGTCCTGTGGATTTACACTGCTATCATAAGACCAATGTTGGCCTATGGAGCTGTTGTCTGGTGGCCCAAGAGTCAACAAATAACAGCAAAACTTAAGCTAGGCCAGGTACAAAGAGTTGCCTGTCTGAGCATAACCGGAGCCATGCGAACAACACCAACGAGAGCAATGGAGATAATGCTGTGTCTTCCACCACTAGACCTACATCTAGAAGAAGTGGCTCTGACTACCATGACTCGCCTTAAATCTGTTGGCACACTACCAAATGCAAGCTGTGGCCAAACCAGAAGCCGCCTGTGGACTGAGGCTGTCAGAAAGATACCCCTTTTACAGGCATGTGCAGATGGTATTCCGCCTCGGCTTGTCTTTGATAAACCTTACACCATACATACTACTGGTGAAGACGAGGCCGGCGTTGAAGGTGTAAACTATGTTTTCACGGACGGATCAAAGAAAAAGGATGGAGCAGGCTGTGGTATATATTCCAGGAATCTGCGACTCTGATGCAGCTGGACTATGGATAAAAATGCCAGTGTAGTACAAACAGAACTCGCTGGTATAACCATAGCCGCACAAGAGATTGCTCGCAGAGAAATAACGGGCAAGACAATAAGAATCTGCACAGAGTAGCCAATCACTACTGGCCCTCAAAAATTATAAAATAACTAAAGGATCAACATGGGAATGTCACCAAGCACTTGTGAGAGCATGTCAGATGAATAACATCTGCCTGTGCTGGGTCAAAGGACACTCACAATGCAACGGCAATATGGAAGCTGACAAACTGGCCAAGAAGGCAGCCAACCTGAGTATCCTCGGGCCTGGTCCTTCAAGTACGCTACCAGTTGCAGCGAAACTTCAATTAATAAAGGAAAACACCCACATAAAATTTAAGACGTTATGGGATGAAACAAGTAGCTGTCAGCTGGCCAGAAATCTCTTGAGATATCCCAGCGAAGAGACGGCGAGGAACTATCTGGCAATGTCCAGGGGTAAACTGTGATTTGTTACAGGAATCCTAACCGGACACTGCTGGGTAAGGAAACACCTCTATAACATGAGACAAAGTGACACACCCATCTGCAGAGGATGTGAACAAGAAGATGAAACCGTGAAAGATGGTGTCATCGACCAGAGAATCCATATTGGGGGAACGTTGGCCTTCTATGGTCAATTTGAAGGAAATGCCCCTGGGCAACATCATCTCCTTTTGTACAACATTGGGCTGGTCGATGACCTAGGGTGACATTTCCCTCACGGAGGAAGCACAAGGGGCCCAATGGGGCCTAAGTGCAGCGGATCTCGATCCGCACTCCGGACATATTCCAGATTCCAGATTCCAGAACTTGGATATTTTATTTAATTTTTTTTATTCTGCTCCCTCTAAAATGACACGCCTATGGAATTTCGTTCCTCTCGCCCCTCATGTCCCTGAGCCGTCCATATGCTGGTGATGAATCAATCCACACTGTTTCGGAACCAGGATATAGACAAGTTAGTGCTGTCGTGGATTTCTCTCAGACTTCGGTAGTTAAAATATTACATAATAAACATAAGTTCCATGACTATCTTCTGAATATGAACAAAAACTATGTATAAATGAATATGTATAAATTTTTGTAACTGGATGCTGACTAAAATACACGAAGATCAATTATTTTCTAGATATGTATTATTTACTGATGAGAGTACTCTAACATATCGTAGAAATTATCACCGTTACGACAATGAAAACCCTCGTTTTAAAATCTCGATATAAAAGCAGCATCGTTTTTCTGTCAATGTATGGGCAGGTATTATTGGTCAATACATAATTGGTCCTTATTTCCTCGAAGTAAAATCTGAATGGAGAATCAGATCAGAGACTTGCTTGGGACAATTATAACTAGTGGCAAGCTAAAAAAAACACTTTTTGAAAAATTTAAAAATATTGATTATTTATCCAGATATATCGATTTTTCGAGAAAAAGACGCTCCTCTAAGTTTTGCTATATCTTCTCAGGGGCTTATGCTTGAGTATCGAGTTAACGCTCATCTTGTTAGTGAAAAGAGTTGCGCTATCATTCTGTATATAGACAGTTGTATAAATTTTTAACATTGGAAATGTTTATGTTTGTACATGAGTATATGGGGGCCAAGTTAGAAGTTTTCGTTCAAGGTCAAAAGACAGCGGTGTCGCGATCGAGTGACGCAATACATGTAGACTTCTAGCCACGTGAAGAGTACTGGGGAGTGGGGAGTATTCAGTGCAGCTATATTGGGAGAGGTGGCGCATTGCTAGTAGTGATGGGAATAATCGGGATATTTTCATAATCATAATTTTCATAAATTTAATATTCGAGTGTAAACGAATGCCCAACGATAATTAAAATAAAAGAACAAGTGTCTGCTACAAACGTATATTCTAAACTAACTAACAAAACCTCTACATATTATTCCTCTCATGGGGCCGTCCAAGCAGCCCATAAATACTTTACATAGTTATCGAAACTGTCTCGCCCTGAAGGCAATTAAATACGTCTACCGCAATCTCGATAACATAAACAATAAACATATCGACATTGCCGGAACGGTCCTATACTAAAAGACTTGACACAGGGCGTTACACACGAGATATATATTCGAATTTATCTAGGATGAACTTATAAAAATTCGTCAAAAATTACAAAATCTTAAAATTCGGTAAGAGTAAAGTTTGTACTTTTTGATCACCACGTATAAAATTTTACATTGTCAAGAAAATGTTATTTTTCATAAAAGTTTTTACTTGCCCAAAAAATAGTAATGACGTCGACAAAAATCATATTATAAGGGGTGGTCACAAATTACAAAATCTCAGAAAATGTTTAGTTTTCGGGAAAACTCTAGTAATGTCGAAAAAAATTATTTTTATAATACGGAGTAGTCAAAAATTACAAAATCTTAAAATTCGGTAAGAGTAAAGTTTGTACTTTTTACCACGTATAAAAAGCTAATGATGATTTTGCCACAATTATGTTTTTATACGGGGTGATCAAAAATCACAAAGTTTACTCTTACCAAATTTTAAGATTTTGTAATTCTTAACTACACTTAATCATCCTGTATATACAACACAATTTTTGACAAAGCCATCACTATTTTTAGGCAAACAAAAACTTTATTAAATAATAGAATTAATTCGAAAACAAAAAAAATGAGACTGTAATTTTTGCCCACCCCATGCAAGATAACCCGTTTAAAACGACAAGACCTTCAGGGTTAAACGAACAAAGAAATCGTAACATAACTGCTTTTTATTTTTATTCAATTCACTCGAGAAAATTTTACAACTAACATTTTTAAAATTTTAGTTGTGTCTGGTATTTTCAATATGCCTGAGATACTTGCGTAATATGCAAGATCTGTGATTTTTTTTAAGTTTAACTGCAAATCCAATATAAGTTGGTTATTTAAAAATTATGTTTATTATTTCTTACTACATACCTAACTCGTAAATTAAGATGTGTATTATATTAGTAATACTTAAGTTTTTCAAAAATAAAATGCTAAAAAATTATGTTTATATTTATATATAAACCTTGTGCCTTGTGTGTATAATAAACAGTTAATAGACCTATTCAGTCAGAGCAAGCGAGTAAGATAAATACAACGCAACTTGTATTGAATGAGACAATAACTCGGTGCGTAGTACGTTCTGCGCATTCTTGTGGCAATGTATGACAATATTTTGTGGCAATATTATATTAAATTAATAACTAACGTGTTATTCTAAATTTATAAAATGCCAGGGACCCAATCGTACCCCAAACATTAGTAATGAACACGTAATAAACACTTAATAAACATAAGCATGCTAAAGCCAATCTGGAAATTGCCACAAGCATGCACGCGCACGATAGTATTCGACGTATTCGAAACAACTCAAAAGGTTCGGTATATTATGTTTCATATATTTTGTTATCATTTCCAATGTCTCCGATAGTTGCAAGGATTGCGAAATCTGTGAGATTTTTTTAGTTCTAGAGTCAGAAAATGAATTTCAAAACTGCATTTTTTTGACATACTTTTTTTTAAATAACTTTCTCCTCAATTTTTATTTGGCGGAAATGGCAGTTACGGGAATCGTACTAGCATTATTTCAACTTCATACTTCATTCAACTTCAACTTCATACGACCACTAGGAGTCAAGATATTTTTTTTACAAAAACTATGTCTATGTCTACCGTCCCTCATATTTTCATTTCTTTCTCACCTTTTGCGATAAAACCCCCCATAGCCTGGACTATATCGGATGTAAGTTTTTATAATTTTGAGCTAATTTTTTGAATACATTTTAATCATTCAACCGGGAAATCGGAGAACGTGTGTAAAATATTGTGGTATTTGCCCGAAATTAAAAAAAATCCGTGTTGGTTCCTTTACCTTGATTTACCAGATTTTGGTTTTATAATTTAATTTGGCGATGGTAATAAAATCAACACTAGGCCCCTTATGGGCATTGGGCCCATAAGCATTGCTTACGATTGCTTACATTGCTGTATGATAGCTACGCCACTGCAATCAATCCACATGTATCTTCTTTTTCCATAGCATGCTACTTATTTATGTTTTTCCAAAATAAAATTAATGTCGCTATGTTATATTAAAAACATGTTATGGTAAAAAATTGTGTGATTTTGGTACTAATGAAGACAGTTAACTGCATCAAAAAAGAGAGTGTTAAGAAGAGATAACGCTAGAGTACGTAGAGTAGGTACAAAATTTAACGAACAAAAACACGTCGCAATTATACCCTGTAATGAATGAAACTAAATTTCTTGGAAAAAAGAACAATAAAACATTCATATTCTTGAATAAAGCGGCTATCATTAAAAAATCATCGAAATCGAACAAGAGGTCTAGACAAAAATTAACTTCAAACTTTTGATAATTTTTTGGCGGTGCGTTGATTTCTTGGAGAATAGTTTAATATGCTAGATATTTCTATGGTTATTTTCTACGTTTATCGATCAATTTACACAATGCTCCGTGTAAACACGGGCGTATTGTCAGGTAGGTAAATATTCCCCTAAGGTTACGCTATATTATAATGTAATATACAATAGTGTTTTTAGGTAGTTCTTGAAAGCGGTCCATGCTCGAACACTGTTTTATTCGTCCGGTGCAGAACTTTATAAGTGACTTGTGACATTTGTGTTTTACGTATAATGTTGATGGAGTTAAACTAAAAAAAATCGCCTTAGAGAGTACTTACATGCATTTAATAACAGATAATATATAATACTTGCCTGTACACATATTTAAATATTGATCTGAACCAATCTGAATCCGAATCAATCCGAAAAAAGTGATTTCCAATAGAGAACGGCTCGTTAATCATATTTTTTTTATTTCTTCTTGTGAACAGCTGAGATTGCAGCGTTGAGACGATGAGTTTGACATTTTAGAACCACTAGGTTTACTTCTTTTAAAGTGGTTGGTTTGTCCGGGAAGCTCGTTTTATTCCCATATCGCATCTTGGTTTAAATAAACTTGGATACCTTTAATTATCTGGTCAAAGTAGGTTGCTCCAAAAATAAGGGTAAGGTTACAATAATTCGCATAAAGCTGAAAATTCTGCAAACAAATATTCAAGGTCAAAGTTCGCAAATATGGGTTCTTTGCAGTTTTCCGCCGAACGGTAAGTTTTATCATAAAAATAGACAGACAAAACTGTAGAGCATGCGATTCTATAAAACTCCTACTTACACTTTTTTCCCTAAGAATCACCATTTCTGAGATAGAGCGATTCAAAAAGTTGAAAAAGTAGTGTTCTCCATAATTAAATATGAACCAGTACGCCGATACGTAGGGATCTCTTTAACAACACTACCTCCAAGCAGGGCCACAAAATCAGTCAATTGTTTTTTCTTGTTGAAAACACTTATAGGGAGCCTAGTTCGCAGATTCCACCGTCACTAAATCGTAAGATTCGAGCGACACGTTGCGGGGTCTTGTGACGCTCTTAGCTTCGGTGCGGAGGTTTTATCTCGAGCGCCACTGTCTGTTTAGAGTGCAGACAGACCACTTTTCCCTACAGGCAGTATCTGTAGGGGCCCCGGATAACTTTTGTGGAGAAGGGCGGAAGCCAGGTCACGTGATACACCGATAGGCCTTGTATTACCCTATCTTCAAGAAGAACACCGGTTTATGATTACAACAGATTTTATTTACAGACTTTATTTTTTTGGTCACACTGGTATTTACATATATACAGAGGGTATTCAGTCTGCCTATAGCGAGTTACGTCATGGGGATGAAAAGCGTTACGAATAAAGGCTCAAAGCGGGATAACAAAGGGGCGGCGAGTGAAAATAAATGGTACTACTTTAGTAAGCGGAGGAAGCAATAATACTACAGTAAAGCGTGCAGCGTGTAGGAAATCCAAACTTTCGCGGATATGATGTACGCGGACTAGTTTTGTCGGAAGTTGCTTGCGTGACTCAGGTAGCCTGTGGAGTCCCTGCTGCATGCAGAATGCTCAGCAGAAGGGTGGATGCAAAATGCGACAACCCGAAGGGTGCAGGATGCTACGACCCGAACTACAGCCTATTGAGTGAACCCACACGGTTTCCACGTAGACTTGGCTACGATTTCGATGACCGAATAGTGAAAACTGCGTGCGTGACTCAGGTAGCCTGTGGAGTCCCTGCTGCATGCAAAATGCTCAGCAGAAGGGTGGATGCAAAATGCGACAACCCGAAGGGCGCAGGATGCTACGACCCGAACTACAGCCTATTGAGTGAACCCACACGGTTTCCACGTGTATCTAACATTAATGCCGAAGAACGAATAGTGAAAATTGCGTGCGAGACCCAGGTAGCCTGTGGAGTCCCTGCTGCATGCAAAATGCTCAGCAGAAGGGTGGATGCAAAATGCGACAACCCGAAGGGTGCAGGATGCTACGACCCGAACTACAGCCTATTGGGTGAACCCACACGATTTCCACGTGTATTTACCTACGAGTTCGGAGACTGGATTTCCTTAGCGCTTGTTAATAAAGTACACTTACTTCGGCAGCGAAGGCGGAGGATGCAAAATGCGACAACCCGAAGGGTGCAGAATGCTTTTTGGTTAGCGGAGGCGGAGGATGCAAAATGCGACAACCCGAAGGGTGCAGAATGCTTTTTGGTTAGCGGAGACGGAGGATGCAAAATGCGACAACCCGAAGGGTGCAGAATGCTTGGTTAGCGAAGAATGCTAACTGACTTTACAGTGCTGTGGAGCTGCTTTTATATGATTTTGGACGGTTTTTTTCGCGTTGACGGGTGATCTCCCTACCTACTGATATCGTTGGGAGTGC
>CAXKVY010008828.1:0-18579 GCA_964058915.1 Tetropium fuscum | reverse complement strand
GGAGATTGTTAAAAATCTAGCAAAATTGCAAATGTTTCAAAAAGATATAACTTCCAACCAATATAATCTTAGTAACAAACAAACAAACAAACGGGAATTTAATTATACGTAATATGGCGTAAGAAATGTTCCGCTTAAACTAAAAAAGTTATGGCGGTCTGCCATAAAACAAACAAAAAAACACTTCGTATTTTATTTTTAAATTTTAATTGTAGAAGGTACTTCAGGTCCTGCTGTTTACGTTTCAAAAATAAGTATGGAACTCGTTTTGAAAAAAAGTTATAAATATTCTTACAAACTCATGCAAATGTGAAATTTTTATAAAATGTCATATCTCAGAAACGTTTTTGCTTTTGGTATAGGGTACGTGACATATTTTTGGTTAACCTTTACATCAACTTTTTGAAAATTCAATAATACATAATAATTTATTTAAAATAACAAAGTTGGCACCAACTTCCGTTATAACCGGAAGTACCAAATGGTTAAAATTTCAATGGGACCACCCCCCGATGATACCCTATAGTATCCATCAAATGTAATCCAATTTTCTGAAGCTGCTAAAGAGTAATGGATAAACATACTTAAAAAAATACACGAATCGAATTCAAAAGCTCCTCCTTTATTGAAAACGATTAAAAACAAACAAAGCTAACACAACGCCTTTTATTTTTTTTAGATAGGTCAGTATTCAGAGAAAAAGAAAAATGTTTCCTCTTGATTTTGAGCCCGACCAGAGTCTCCCCCTCTCCGTTCTCCTACTGCATAGAAACAATTTTAAAGTCCCCTAGTTCCCCTCCTAATCATCCGATTTTGATCTATTTGGGCTATAATTAAAGATCGAAAAAATAGCTGTTAATTGGTAAAAAATATATTTTTCCCAACCTTCCCTCATACCGGAAACACCGTTTGAAACACAAATAATTTTTTTTGTACGCTATGCGTGTGCTTGCAACAAAAAAATCGCTATTTCCATCGTATAGCGTATGAAGAAACGAATAGAAATCTTTTTGAATATTTAAGATCGGTCAATATTCAAAGAAGTAATAAACGTTGAAAAAAACGTTTTTCCCCTCTCCCCCCTCTCCTAATTATCCCACCACCCCCAGATTACGGCCACATAATTCCTTCATAATAGCTCTTCCACGAAAAAAACTTTCACCGTATTATATTTGAGCAAATATAACACTTATTATGATTAATAATAGGTTAGTCAATTTTAATCGGTTTTAACTCGGGCTATTACCGATGATAATCATAACACTAGTTATATTATCCCCGATAATACACGATTATACGTAGAGTAGCTGTACCAATAAGAAATTAGAATTCATAAAACATAAAAATAAAACCGACAGGTTATTTCTGGATGGTGAATCGAAACTGGAAAAACCCAAAAACCCTTGGCTGGTACAAAAATATCCTAAAAAAAACACTGCAACACCAACAGTGATGTCGGAATGTCAAGCACTTCGACAACCAGTAATATTGACGTTTCCAGCGCAAATGAAAAGAGCGTACGATATAATTACCGTAGTTTTTATTGTACTATATGTATTTAAATTAATAAACTGTTTCTTCTGTTACAATTTACTTAAAATATAATCTTATCAAACACAATTCCTACGTCAAAATAACAGAGGTTATACATCTTAAACTTCCTGCACAATTACAAATCGTGTCAGTTTCACATGACAAACTGCCAAACCGACACTTTTATAATTGGGCAACAAATTATAGATGTATAACCGATTATTTTAAAGTACTAATAGTATTACGACTGATAATGCTGGTACAAGCTCATCTCTGAAAATATCTGCCCATTAAGATTATCTAAAAATACAGGTTTCACTAGAGGATTATTGATTATGACTACCTAAGCGTTGACATTTTGTGAATATTGGGTGTGATTAGTTCGAAATGGTACCAAATACGCCTCGTGAGGCACTCCGGAATCTTCGAAGAGGGACCAAATACGTCCTTGAGCCACCCCGGAACCTGCGGTGTATAATAATTCCAAGAAAATATGTGTGAACTTAATTTAGATAATGAACTTAATCCATTAATATTATTTTAGGAAAACATAATTTCTGAGATTATAACGTGATTGATAGTTAGTTTAGAATAGTCCGTACTAGCCAAAAAAATCATCCATATTGAGCTGATAAATTCATAAACGCTGATAGGAGAAAGTTTATATTTCTGGTTAGGATGTAGTTTATTACACGAATTTGTATAACATATTGTCTCCTGTCTCCGTAGAAAAAATATTCGGGAAAACGTGACGCTCGAAGAGCGTGCGAACCAATAACACACTATATTGCCCAAAGGCCTGTTCAAATCGATAATCTAATACCGATAGAATAAAAAAATGTTGCAAGGCTATATTCCTTTCCAATGTTTCTCAACTTTATCTGTATTTCCCAAAGGAAGGCTTTGAACTTTTTATCCAACTTAAAGTCTTTATAGTGTAATATCAGCACTTCATACGTATATATCGGTATGTCCCATGCTTCTGCCCGTAAAGTAAATACTGCTTGTTTAAGCGTACCTATCCGTTGGAGCAAATATTTTTGTTACATCTGAAACACTTTTTGTTACAACGATCTCAGAAAGTTCTGTTTCGTGGAGCTTAAAACTGATTATATATAAAGGGTGGGTATTCCACGACAAATATGAATTTCGTCTTTAGTACACACCCTTAGTCACAGACTTAAGAATAACAAAATTTATAAATGAACATTACGTTACGCAGTAGTCTATGGAATTGGAACATTTTCCCTTGCTAGATGAGCTAGTTCTGATTTTTTTTATGTTGTGTATAATGAATTGGTAATGACAAATCCAAGTTTTCCACCTTGAAAGCCCTCTGGATCATTATTAAAAACTTGAAAAACTATTATATTTTCGGAATTTTTCTGTTTTGTAAATTTTGAATACCAAAGACCTGTGTTACGCCAAAAGTCATTTTGTACACTTTTTAAGTAGACTAAATTTGCAACAAAACAAGACTAATTTGGTCCATGTAGACCTGATAGTTCCTGAGATACAACTGTTAAAAGTTGTTGAGATAAGTAGCAAATATTAGAAGGGTTTGTAAATTATATTTTTTTTTATATTTAAAAGTTATGGAGTGTTATGAAACACCTCATTGTATGTAATGTACAGTATGTGAGGGAAAAAATTGTGCATCGATAAATGATTGAAAATGATAAATTTTATTTCTTGTACATCTTTGATGGTACAGGCTGGTCCTCTAAATCTACAGCACACCTTTTGGGGGCAGCTTGCTTCGGTAGCATTTCTTTATGGACCTGCTTAGGCAGGTCAAAATCGTCATCTGAAGGTCACCGATGACGACACATCGAGGAATAGTGCCATTCCCGGCTATGCTTCGTGCGTGAAGGAATTCGTCCAGCAGGTGACATCTGGGTTTGGGTTAAAGATAATGTTGTTCTTTGGCCCGTTTGTTGAAAGGGTGTGGTTGATAAACAATTCATATTTTAGATTTATAGAAATCAACATAGACCAACCTGGTGTTATTTATTTGTGGTAAAGGTTGAGAAAAACAAAAATTTAATGGTTTTTCAAATATTTAACAATGATCCGGAGGGCTTCCAAGCTGAAAATTTTTGTGGGAAAGTTGTTGTCGAAAATCGGTGGGTACCTTGCACTTTGTGGTTAAAGCATCATACTATGCAAAGTTGTTGTAGAAACCAAATGGAGTCGATGTAGACGTGTAGCCACGATCGGACCCCCGGCGAACAATGTACTACTGGAAGAGTCCACCGATGGTATTGGTGCGATCACGAACATGAGGCGCGTATTTCACGAAAGTTTGGATTGAACATCGCATTAATTTGCTTTAACAAATCATTTAGGCTACTTCGTAGGCTTAAGTAAGGGTCTGAGAAATAGCAGTAATTTTATGGGATAAATAACGAAAAGGATATTTAAATTTGTATTTTTTTATCTCGCCGCGCCTAAGAGTTTACATTTTTTTTCCCGCAGATATAAACCTCTGTGCTGGGAAGCTTATTGTTAAGAGAGCTGCATCGATTTGAGATGCACTTTATTTTACATTTGCAACGCAAGCTCTAGACATCCTTCGGCAGCTATTGGAGGTTCTGGTCAAAGGGACTTCCAAGTGTTTTCTCCTTTTATCCATGCCATTTCTGACTGACTTGGAATAAATTGCTGTAGTTTTAGGCTCTAGTTTCAGGCTCACAACCAGTTACGAAAAGTAAAATATTACGCAACTGGTTGTGTAAAGTTCATTTCATAGTAGGTTATTTAGATCTGACAAGCTATGAAAGTGACGAGCTGTCACACCGTTACGATCTACTGGTTTTTAAACGTATAAAATTCACAGTTTTCTTCTCATAAAATACAAAATTGGTGAAAATTAGAAAAAATCTTGTATGAAACACGTTGGGAAACACTATTTTGTGTAACTCGCATCCTTTTGCGGAACTCGCTAGCGCTCGTTTTTCGTACTTTCTCTCGTCGTTTCTCGCTCGATAGCGTACTTCTCAACTGATTACATAATGCTATTCTACGTTCATGCAAAAAAATTTTTTAATTTAGGTGGCATTAATGTCATGACGTTAGGTCATCATGATCTTTATGTCAATACAGTAGTAGAATGACAGATGTGTGCCATCAAAATTTTATTGCACTAGTGCAATAAAGAACCAGTTTTTCTTTTCAATAATTCAATAAAGTTGTTTTTTGCATGAAGGTAGAAAAAAGTAATTTATCCCAAAGATTAAATACCCCGTTCCACCGATAGAGTATTATTCACATTAATATAGTTGAACGATAACTTTCATTAAACCGAGTGTGAAATATAGCTTTCAATTTAAAGTTAATCGTCAGTATTTCATATGATCAGAGAAACTTATTGAACTGGAACCTTGGGAAAAATCGAATGCGGTTAGTACGTTCATAATCTTAAGGGATTCATATCAAATGTCAAATAAATGGGGTTGTTAAACTTTTTATTACACAGTTCCTCACTAAATATATCATAGAAGCGGTCGCTGGAGCAGCCTGGAGATTCTCGCTATATTGAGAGAATAATTTTTTCAATACTTCACAGATTCTAGCTGCCTCGATACTAAAATTTAATATTTTAAATTATTTGCTGCTGATTAGATAGCCAAATGCAATCAATGGATAGATTATTTTTTTTACACTAGCTATTTGGCAGCAATTGGAAATAATGTATTGTCGCTTCCGAAGCGTCAGTTAACCTAACCTAACCGGCAAAAAGCCGTTTGAAAAGGGATCTCAGCGTTCCTTTCGGCGAAATCGATGTACGCCATGTTTATTAATTTGTGTTTCGTCTTTTTCCCACTCTAATATCCTTTTCTAGATGCTTGGAGCAATAATTCACATACATTTGAGGACATAGGATATTATTCCTCTATCTTTTTTATGCTCGAAGATTATAGCAATTTGAATACTCATTTGACCTTGACACTAAGTGACGTCACACAGCCTGGAATTTAGTTGGCCGCATTATTTGTGAGAACGCCTAAATAGCCCATGCCCACAGCTGTAGTTGTTTACGGTTAGTTGTGTGGTTATGTTTTGTGCGTTCCTGTGAGAATTGTGTTTTGCTTTGTTTCTGTACATTATTATGAAAAATGGAGCCAGAATTTTCTAAAGAAAGTGTAGAAAATCTGCCGACAGTTGATTTCAGCACGGTGGATGAGTTTGACATATTAAATTTGGATTATTTATCAGCAGTCTCATATCATAAGTCTCAACAAAGTCAATTTTAACGTCAACTGTCAAAAATCAGGGAACTTGGAATTTTGAAATATAGTACTAATACACTGTTGTGTCATGTTCAATGTGATAGGCTCTGTGACGTCACTAAGGAAGGATACGTGACATCATGTTGTATAAGAGCGCGTTTTATTTCGCACTTTTGAAAAAATGACATAAATAATGCTCAAAAAAAATTTAAAAGACGGCGGATTTTTTTTTATAAAACCGTATCACATAAAGCAATAAAAAAATGCAGTGAATATATATAATTACTTATAAGATATAATTATATTTTGGTATTGGTTTCTTTATTATATCGCCCTGTGTAATTTGAGTAAACGTTCGGAACTATTATTTATTACAATCATAAAGAACATAACCTAGTTTAACGAAAAAAATTATATACCTATTTCTCCAAGATTATTCAATTCCCTTACGATGCATAATATACTCGACGGTTTATTTCGCACATATCACCTTCGTATCAATAAACTTCTCCGTAACTCAGAAATTTTACAACCGTTGGAGAGCGCCGAACTCATTTAATTGAAATACTGAAAGGCCGATTAGTACACGATAGTTATTTGCTTCGCATAGTTACTGCCCGTCCATCACCAGCGCTTTCCAATTCATATAAGCAGTATTTCAAGCGCAAGTCTCTCGTAATGGCAAAGAAATGTTAAGGATATATATTTAGTCGAGATAATGAAGCGGAAAAATCGTTGGAATTTCTTAATCCTTCAGAACAGTAGCGATTTTCATGATATTTTTTAAATGTTTGTTTTTATATGTTATTTAAAATAGGAAACATTTTGGTGGTGACAGTGTAGGAATACCAAGAATACCTTCTTTGTAAAGTATCTACTTCTCCACTTTGATTTTCAACCATAAAAGATTCAGCTGCTGAACGTAACTTGTTTTCGTAATCGAAAATGTTAACAAACTTATTTTTACATTTTATATAAACAACCGATGTGGTATCACACGTGAAGGCATGCAAAGTTGGTTTAAATTAGTTAGTTAGTCTTGGTGGTTTTAAATACAATTAATTCTTTATCGTCTGGTAATAAAGCCATCAATAACACTAACGCATCATCAGGATAACGTCCTTTGCTACACCAGCTACACAAGGAAAGAAGCAATCTTACTTTTCGTTAGTTCTCTTTAAAGGTAGATAAATAAATAATCAATTAAAGTATTTGTTATCTATATCTACGATTTCGCTAAGAAACTTTACTTCCATCATTATGATATCCATCAAAAACAACTTTAACATTGGTGTAATATTTCAGAGATTCAATGGCCAAGACCAAGACAGCGGACTTGTTTTAACTGCGAAAAACTAAGACATTCACATTCAAAACTATTCTAGTATACCATCTCGATATGTGAAGTAACACGTGACATACATATCTCTAGAATTCGAAAACATGTCTCAGTTGCCCATAGCAGGGGATAGTTATTGAAAAATTTCCATGAAATCGGAGACAAGAAAAAACCGCTTTACCAGTGCCAGGATCAGAATCAGCTGTTTATAATAATATAATCTTCGAAAGCGATTGTGTCTGAAATGAGATCATTCGTATCGTATGGTTGTACCTGAGTAGACGTTGAAATAGTGCTCCTATTACTTTTATTGTTTTCGCTGTATTTTTTGCCCATTAGCTTGTGAAGGCGAAATTTTGTGAATAAGTTGTATGTGCATAGTGCATTATCTCCATTGACTTTGATATCGGCCTGTTAGTCAAAATAATTTTGTTGATACCTGTTAGCCGGTCCTCTAGTGGTAGTCATGTTGACTCGTGGTATTGGCAACAAATCCAAAATAGACAACACGGAACAGCTTATAAACAAAGTATGTATGAATTTTGCTAATCAACTCAACAAAAGACTTGATAAATTTGAGGCTATACTCGACTCTAAGTTGAAAGAAGTAAATGATTCCTCCAAGTTGTACTTATCGAGTGGGCAAATCTGGCCTTATTATATCTAGAACGATTTTCATCCAGTTCCTTGGTAACATTAAAAGGAACAGATATATAGTGCTACAAAATTATTGAAAAGCACCAACGTATCGCTGTATAAATACTTAACGTGCTACACGGTACCATCTCTTGTCTTTAGCTAAAAAAAGAAGCACGGAAAGAACTGGGAAGAACTTATAGGGAGGGAAAATATTTGTCTGGTGGGCGCGTGAAAACAAAAGTCGCTTAATTAACTCGGAAGCCGACTTGTAAATAATGCCAATGCTCACTGCTCACTGCTTTATCGTACTGGTAATATTATTCTTAGCAGTAGAACGTGTGCTGGTGAAAAAATTGGTTGCTGGTCCCTTGTTTACATTTTTTGTTGTAGCTAATTTAATTATTACACTATTATTTACGCTTCTTGTTACATTTTTACTGGGGGTTCTATAAAATGTATACAATACGGAATGGTCAGCTCTTTTTTGAGTTTCTCGCATTTTAATATTCTTTCTTTAGGTAGCAAATATAATATATTTATTGAATTTATTACAGATGAGGATTTTGACATCATAGGACTATATGAGACTTGGCTTAACACAAGTGTTCTAGATGCTGGTTTTTCGATTGCTGGTTACAACCTGGTAAGAAGGGATCGCGGTACTAGTGGTGGGGGAGTTGCTTTTTATATTAGGAATGTCCTTTAGAACAACTCTGGCTTAGCCTGAAAATTGGTGGGAAAAAATAAGTGTTGGGTCTATATACACTTATACAGGTCGCCTAAGTCTAATGTTCTGGACTGTATAAATATTCTAGAAAATATACTAACTACTATTATTCCAGACTTTGATTATATTGTTTTCGGTAGTGACTTTAACATAGATTTCCTGAATGCTAATAGTCCCGCCTTAAAACTTTTAAATAGCTTTTTAAATAATTATGGGTTTAAGCAAATTATTACCGAACCAACTTGCGTTACTGCAACTTCGACTTTAATTGACATTATTGTTACATCATCAAATTAATTGTGTTCTAATATTGATGTTATTAGAATGGACAATATATCTGATCATCGATTAGTTACTTGCAAGTTGAAAATCAAGAAAGAACGCCGATCTGTATTATATATAAAAACATACAGATACTTTTCTCCATTTGCTTTCAACTGGGACCATACCTTAGCTAATATTGATCAAATCGTTGATTTTCTGGACACCAACATATGCAATATTTTCGTCATCTATGCTCCCCTTAAAACATATCGGATATCACAACCAACAGCGCCTTGGTTGAGCGATAATTTAAAGCTCATGATCAAGTTAAAAAAGAAGGCATATTCTAAATATAAGCGTTTAAAGACGGATGGGCGTGAAATGAGTATAAGGAGCTGAGAAACCTACTTAACTATTAACTATTCAATTAAATCGGAAAAAGGGCTTTTTTACACCACATTTAAAACCGATGCAAAAATTTTTTGATAATTAGTGAGAACCCTAAATATTAATTCCCTTGGAGATACTATTTCGGCGGTAACAATAGGCAAATCTGAAGATTTTCTTGCCAATTTTGCCAATTTAGTCCCACGCGTTCCACCTAATGACAGCAATATAATTCTGAATAATTAAGTAGATAAAAAGTATTGCGTCGGCGGTAACGAATTTGCGAAGATTTAAGTACCTTAAATATTGTCAGTCGCATCAATACGCTCATGATACTCAGGTATATTTTCAGGTTTTGCAACCTTACACTTGGCTCTGACGAAAATAATATATAATACTGATTTAGACACTATTTCTTAAGCCTCTTTAGCTCACAAGCTTGTGTTAAATCAGTCTAAAACTGAATTGTCAGTTTTCGGAATCAAGAAAGATCTTGTTATTCGCGACCGTGACTTCCCAGTGAAAGCTGTAAGAATTTGGGTTTATGGATGGACACCTCTCTTCGATTTTCTAAACACGTAAGTAATCTTATACAAAAATCATTTGCCAAAGTTAAGGTGTTATACATGCACAGATACAACCTTAGTACCGAGGTTGAGCTAAAACTGTGTGACTCCTTAATATTATCCACTTTATCATACTGTGATATTGTATATTGGCCTGTCTTACTGTGTAATGACAAAGAAAGCCTGCAGATTCAAAATGCATGTTTGAGGTACATTTATAATTGGCAAAAATTTGATCATATCTCACTGAGTTTCCAGTCTTCCAAGTGGTTAAACCTGAGTGAAAGATTTAAATTGCGCTTATCTTGTATGGTATTTCAAATTTCGAAAAACAGTAAAACTAAATATGTAGTCTCCGAGATAGTAAAACATTCTGATATACATGGACGCTCAACACGGTATTACCCTCAACATAGAACAACTCAGTTTCAGCGGTCGTTTAGTTATAATGGTAGTGAGATTACAGTGCTATTTTATGTTGTAAAAACTGAATTTTCATCAGAACTTTTAACTCAACAACTACAGTTATCAATATAAAAAAAATCCTTTGTAATAAATACAGTGAAAACTTACTATAAATACTATACTTACTATAAAAACTATAAATACCACGATTATTGTTTAAACAATTTAAGAACTTATGTGGTCTCACCAAAAATAACATAGAAAATCGGACCTGTTATTGATGATTAAGAGTGAAAGCTTCAATATTATCAAAGCTTCAATATTCAGTAAAGCCTGAAACCAGAACTAATGTCGGCATGAAGCCTTTGAGTGCTTATTAACTAAATGAGCCTGGATGAATAATTTGGAGTTAAAAAGTTTTAAAATTGCAAAAAAAATTATATAATGTAGTTGTAATGACTTTTATAAAGGATTCGTTTATTTGCAAGTTAGGTAATTATTCTATAAATTGTATTTTAATTTTAATAGATCCTTATTCGCGCTTAAACAATGCCAGTTATGATAATACTGTTAACAGCATACCAGAGATATGCATCTTAAATACGTTAAAGACCAACATTATTGTTACCGAAAGCGTTTACCAAAATTAGAATTTTATTACCGTCCAATGAATCGGAAGCTTTTACCATTTATAGCAGCCGAGAAGTAACGAATTGAACACAGAACAACTTTTTCATCAACTGGAAAACTTTTTTATATCTACCATAAATTACGAGTTAATCTTATTAAACTAGAGCTATTTTTGGGGCTGACTTGTCGATTTATTTCATAGATAATGAGTTTCTCCCCAGTCTTAATATTTAACTAATAGAGTTTAAGTTCATTAATAAAATATCTTTAATATAAACTGAAGCAAATACATCGAAAGCGTCCTTATTTTTACAAGCTTTTTACAACCCTTTATTTAATTTGCTATGTATATATTATGTTCTATGTATGTTTGTTCGGGTCAAATCTTGCAACTGAATTTTAAAGTAGTTATCCTCAACCGATTGAGCTGAAATTAGCTAGTGACGTCATTCTAACTCCAATATGGCGGATTCTCAACAATTTATTACATATATATATATATATATATATATATATATATATATATATATATATATATATATATATATATATATATATACATATATATATATATATATATATATATATATATATATATATATATATATATATATATATATATATATATATATATATATATATATATATATATATATATATATATATATATATATATATATATATATATATATATATATATTGTGAAAGACTGCATAGGTATGTGTATTTGTTACTCCGCTCTGCTGTATATTTAAGTTACCTGTAAAAAGGTGGTCCTTTTCAGATTAGTGGAAAAACTTTAATTAGTAATTACAGACCCATTTCTGTAAAATGTCGGTAAATTACTTGACTTTTACTGAATGACTGAATTTACTGAATTCAATATTTCAGCTCAACAATTTCTTTATTCTTACTTGAGACAAAGAGAAAAATATGTAGTTATAATGGTTATAGTATAGTGTACAGTATAGTATAGTTATATTATAGTGTATAGTATAGTAAAGTTATAATGTAGTTAGAATGGTTATAGTTCTTGTAATTATTTGGCCACATCTGGAGTTCCCCAGCGGTCAAATCTAGGACCGTTTCCATTTTTATTATTAATAGAAGATTTAAGCGAAGTTGACAAAAAAAATCATAACTTTGCCGACGGCGCATGTAGGGAGAAAAAAATTTAGAGTTGTGGGTTGTAGACAGGGCCTGAAGAGGCCTGAGAATATATATATATATATATATATATATATATATATATATATATATATATATATATATATATATATATATATTAGCTTTGAAATTCTTTGCTATTCAT
Source organism: Tetropium fuscum (assembly GCA_964058915.1). Taxonomy (NCBI): domain Eukaryota; kingdom Metazoa; phylum Arthropoda; class Insecta; order Coleoptera; family Cerambycidae; genus Tetropium; species Tetropium fuscum. The sequence continues at coordinate 6,545 of CAXKVY010008828.1, read as the reverse complement.
ATTTATTTTGTGAAAAGTAATCTTGGGTTTGTAGCATTTCATTACATAGAAATAAGCAACTAGACGAATAAGAAAGAAAACACACTTACCAGTACTATATCTGGACACACATACGGAAATGAATCACTATGCATATGAAAACGAACCACTTAGAAGTTGTACAAGTTCTTTCACCTTTCTTGAGGATCTTCAGAGCAGTATACGATTTATTTCATTGATCATTCATACTTGAATTTAAATTACCAATACACCAACACTTGCAGTGACGTTTTATGACATTAGTTTTTGACGGAACTCATTCTTAGAATACACAAACCTAGTCTACTATTTATATTTGTTCTATTTGAACATATTATATATAAAAGCATTAGGCATACAGTTATCCAGAAGATGTTAAACTTTAAAATGCATAAAATCTTGTTGAACCTATTGAAAAACAACTACTTTTTCCAACTATATGCGGGAAAATATTGAATTATATATACAATAGAGTTCTGAAGCATTCAAAGAGGGAGAACTCAATTGAGAACTCTATTGTATATATAATTCAATATTTTCCCGCATATAGTTGGAAAAAGTAGTTGTTTTTCAATAGGTTCAACAAGATTTTATGCATTTTAAAGTTTAACATCTTCTGGATAACTGTATGCCTAATGCTTTTATATATAATATGTTCAAATAGAACAAATATAAATAGTAGACTAGGTTTGTGTATTCTAAGAATGAGTTCCGTCAAAAACTAATGTCATAAAACGTCACTGCAAATGTTGGTGTATTGGTAATTTAAATTCAAGTATGAATGATCAATGAAATAAATCGTATACTGCTCTGAAAATCCTCAAGAAAGGTGAAAGAACTTGTACAACTTCTAAGTGGTTCGTTTTCATATGCATAGTGATTCATTTCCGTATGTGTGTCCAGATATAGTACTGGTAAGTGTGTTTTCTTTCTTATTCGTCTAGTTGCTTATTTCTATGTAATGAAATGCTACAAACCCAAGATTACTTTTCACAAAATATATATATATATATATATATATATATATATATATATATATATATATATATATATATATATATATATATATATATATATATATATATATATTATATATATATATATATATATATATATATATATATATATATATATATATATATATATATATATATATATATATATATTTTTTTTTTTTTTTTCTTAATGTTCTTTCATTTTATTTTTTTTGGTTTTCATGAATACATGTTCATGTATTCATGTATACATGTTCATGTATTTTAAAAGGTCAATATAGAAAAAAAATGTTAGAGCAACTTTATTAAAAATAAAAAAATTGGCATCGTCCCATGAACCTAAAAATAAATAATACCTTAATCTTTTAAAGCGTTTATTGCCAGGTATCTACCTGCAATTTTGGGGACAATTATTTTCATATGACCCTTATCGACCCATAATCTTAATCTGACCTTTCGGGAACAACTCGCTTGCGGCCGGAAATTATATTGAATTTAATAAATATAATCCGTAAATCTGTTGTGCTGTTACCGAATGCCGAAATTATTCTACCTATGACTATACTCCGGCGCTTACACTAGTCGTGCGTACAATGCGATCTTTTCCCTCCGATTGTTGCCTCGATCTTTCTTCTACCCAGGTAGCGACTTTCTAACTCGCGTTCCAACGCTTGATGAGGTATACCTACATATGTGGAGTACAAGACGAACAATTCGATCAGATTGAACTACAACGATGAAGAAAACGTTGTTTTCAAATAAAAATATAAAATTTCTTCACTCGTGGGAAATATTACAAAACTTAACACGTCGACGGACATTCTGTGACTACAGTTTGTGTTTATTGCATCACATATGAATTTTCAGTAGTAAAAAATATATTGATATTCACAGATTCCTCAAGTCATAAATAAGCTGATTATGCACCAAAGAAAAAAACTGCTATAATACCTCTGTGTCCGTGTCTAATTTTTTTTAAAATATTTTTTTAAATTTTGTTAGGACGACATACGTCGTAAAATTGATGTACAACAGCATGCACAGTGGTCTAAATGTCCATAGGCGTCGCTGTCCGTCAACGTGTTAAGAACTTGAAACTTGACTACCTCTTTTGCCGGCTCAAGTTAAGAATACAATACATAACTGGGCCTACATCGATTGAAACGGCTATTTCCCGGCTTTTTAACTGTGTCGTTTAATCTCATCATTATTCTGCCAAGGCGAGCGGTAAGAAATTTTACGTGCCACGAGCAGCATCCGGCACTGCGTCTGTATATGGGCACCTCTTCTCCGACTACATGTTTGCTACTCATATACCATGACCGATGACAGCAAAATGCAGGGTTAACCCACTTCCACAGCACTTATTTATATTTATTGCCAGCTTATATCGTTCATTAATCAAGGTATCGTGTTAATCCAAGCTTTTTCCACGCCGTCGACACAAGATGATTAAATGATAATTAATCATTGTAGATAGGTGCAATAGCATGGATATGGTTTATGTGATCGGGATTCTTATTAAGTATGTAATGCCTTATGTCGTTTTTACTCCAAACGCACTACTTCTCATTGGTGTACAATGGCTCTTTAACAACACCCTTGGTTACGTCACTGCTTCAAGTAGGAAATGAAATTAATAATAAACACGATACTTATTAAGAAAAATGTACCGCCAAATTTCAACAAACTATTTGAATTAGGAGATAATAAATACAATAATAATAACAATATTTCGATAAGGCACCCCTTATATTTCTGAAACGGTACACGGTCTTGTAATGACAATTTTCCGCATTTTCCAAGAATGTTACACAATTTCCCAGGGCTCTTCAAGTTTTTTACTTATTTATGCTAAAATTCATAATCGGTCGAAATAGCGATCAATTTTTCAGGTTTTCCGCTTGTCACGTTAATTTTTCGGAAACTCACCTCAGATTCGTAATCAGCGGCCAGAAAAGCTTATAGGAACCCATTTTTGGACCAAAATGTTCTCCTATGAATTAGAAATTAAAAAAATAATGTGCTATCTGGGGCGGCCAAAAATGGATGGTTAAAAAAAGGGCTTGGCCAGAAGAATGATTCTGAGGGTATAACTAACATGTTACCATAAAAAAATATTTGGATCTAACTGTCCTTTCATTTTCTTATTCTCTCCTTCATTGACCACTATTTTCTTGTTAATTCTTGTCTTCAAAATCTACTATGGAGATCTCGAAAACGGTTTCACAAATAATGGGAAAATATTTGTGTGCATAATATTAAACTTTTATAAACATAATTATTTGGCAACACGTTTATAACTACCGTCAATTATAACAACAAAAAAATAGGTCTTAGTGTACAAAATATAAAAATGCCTCATATGTAGTCGATGTGTTTAACTGATATCAATGGAGGTCGCGAGCGGTGGAACTCAAAGGATTGCAGGAGTTCCAGCAAATAGCCATATTTGGGTTATACGTGTGTAACTGGTCACATTAATACTTAATAAGTGTTTAAACTAAATAGCATAAAATATATAATTAGGCATTATGATAATTGCTTGGCAGGTGTTAAGATAAGTTGTATAATTTTAATTATTTCTGAATTAAATCATTTCTTGTTGTTGGTTTTTTTTGGTTGGTTGGATAATTTTATCTCCATTTTTATAATACATATCGTACAATGTCAATAATGAATGACGGAATGATTGACTCTCATCTGGTTTCATAATGTACGTTTCGCAATCGGCGCCAACCACAACCAATTTAGCACATACTAAAGTTATTTTAACACAACCATTACTTGAATATACCATTATTAAAATTTACAAAACCGAATCATATAATCGTCAATAACAGACAGTAGATATTGAGGGCGATCACACATGCAACAATAAAACAGTGTTTGTTATTGCGCGAGAGTCATTCTCGACATCTTCTTTTGAAAATAAGTTTTTCCTTATGTTTTTTCCTAGCGACTATTTCAATTAGGCATAATAGATGCCTCATTTTCAGCATATGATATGATATGATCATCCTAAACTTCTACCAGCCGTCACCACAAACTGATAAAAATAGTTATTTTGACAACTGTGTAACTAATCAAGTAGGTATTGTACTACAGTAAACAAAAATTTGTGTCTGGTATTTTCAATACGAATAAGACACTTGTGTAGGAAGCAAGGTCTATGAATTTTATTTTGAGGAATGATTCTTTAAGATTCTCACACAGGCTCTAACTTTATCTTCCCCTTTAACAATTATAAATTATTAACCAATAAAAATATTAGGATATGTATGAGGATCTCAAAGTATTATTCTTCAAAATAAAAAATGTTCGTAGCAATCATTCAAGTAGTTTAGAAATTATAACACATTAAAGTCTTACTACTCAATATTGATGAAAATCCAAGAAATAATGTAAGGAAAACGGTTCGTAAATAAAACGGTAAACCACCGAACATAACACAAACTTACTGTTTCCACTAAGTAGGCTATCAAAGTTCGTGAACACGTCAAAATCTTTTGACGATACCGCTTCTGATCGTGACATGAAAAACAAAACAGAAACAGTTGCCAAAAACACAAGTATTCAAGAAGTTTGCAAAACGTCGCAGTTTTTATTTCGACACAAGTTTCTATTTTGTTTCTATCGTGTCCATTTGGCGGAAAAGAGGCGTAATCTGCAATCACATATCGTGCCATTCTTTTCGATGAACCTCCAAATTAGGACTTAAAAGATGCTATAAATAAGGGAGGTTCGTATCTTAAGCACCGTTTTATAAACAATTAAAATTACGAAGTAAACTTTACCTAATTCTTTAAAAGTATTTTTCACTTAGTGTAACATATTTTTGATGTTCTCTAATCCTACATTCTACAGGTCCACGACCCTGACCAGCATAACTTTTCATAATCAGCTGACTTATGAATAAAGACCAACCAGAAATCTTCTATATCCTTGAGACAAAGGTATCAATCAAGCACAGTATAATGATGTAAGAATACATACAATAGATATAGCTTTAAGACATAATGCGTAGCAGGGAGTTTGCTAATTGTAGATATCAGAAGTGGTAATTTGACTTGGATTAAGTACTAATTAATTTGTTAAGCAACTATCAGAGCGATCAGAGCTATGAGCTCCTGATAGGTGTTAGCTATTTTGGGACACAGTATAACACCCTGTATGTAAGATATGAACGGAATTACGAAAAAAATGATAAAACAGTAAAACTCATTATATTTATAATGCAAAAAAAGATTAAAATTATGGTGGTGCTCTAATTTCTCTTGCCAGTTTATAACTACATACAACAGCAATTATAAAATACAATAACAATTATAAAATGTTAAACCTAATACAATATTTTTGATTGGTTTAGATACATCTGGTTTATATATTAAACTAAAAACGGTAGGTATATAATATATAACATCAGAAATCACTCCCAAATTATCATTGTTTCCGTTGACCTCAAGGTCGCCAGAAACATGGGAGATAAGTGAATAACGCTATAAAACTTTCGCTAACACGCGATAAAAATATACGGCCGACAAGCAAAATATAATCAGATACTGACATGTTATTTCACTGACAAAAGGCAAAAGTCATATTTGTTAAATTTATTGTTTTGTTTTACTTCCGGTGCCAGAGAATCTTTCCTTTGATAAATGAATATCTTGGAGTATTTGAGAATGGGGATAAATCTTCTGCTTTATGGCTGATAAATTACTTTTTCCGAACATTTATTTTTATTTAAATACCTAAGTACTAGTATGTGATATATATATATATATATATATATATATATATATATATATATATATATATATATATATATATATATATATATATATATATATATATATATATATATATATATATATATATATTTTGTTTGAGGTTGGCACGGCAGTCAATACTCGGTATGTCTTCCTGACTATTCTCCAGATTATTGGCGCCTATTTATTGACAGCTCAAAGCCAAGTTTCAAATGTATCCTTCTACACAATGGGAACATATATGGTTCAATATCAATTGGTCACTCAGCGAAAATGGAAGAAGAATATGACAACATAGCTTTGGTCTTGAAGAAGACAAAGTATAATGAACATACATGGGTGAATTGTGTGGACTTGAAAATGGTAAACTTTCTCCTTGGGCAGCAGAGTGGCTACACCAAATATCCTTGCTTCTTGTGCCTCTGGGATAGCAGAGACAAAACGCACCACTGGGTTAGAAAAGAGTGGCGTAACAGAGAAAACATGGAAGTTGGGATACAGAATGTCATTAACGACCCCTTAGTTCAACGAGAGAAAATCATCTTTCCTCCACGGCATATCACGCTGGGCATTATGAAGCAGTTTGTAAAGGCTTTTGATAAGAACAGATCATGTTTTGCATATATAGGGATAAAAATTATATGAAGACAGACACAGTTAAATCTATATCTGATATATTGTGTAAGAATTCCTTCAATCAACGGTAAGAGTAAGACAACATATGCGGTATAATCCACAAATGAAGTCTGAGCGTAGTCTGTGG
>CAXKVY010008827.1:0-22410 GCA_964058915.1 Tetropium fuscum | reverse complement strand
GTTGGGAAACACTATTTTGTGTAACTCGCATCCTTTTGCGGAACTCGCTAGCGCTCGTTTTTCGTACTTTCTCTCGTCGTTTCTCGCTCGATAGCGTACTTCTCAACTGATTACATAATGCTATTCTACGTTCATGCAAAAAAATTTTTTAATTTAGGTGGCATTAATGTCATGACGTTAGGTCATCATGATCTTTATGTCAATACAGTAGTAGAATGACAGATGTGTGCCATCAAAATTTTATTGCACTAGTGCAATAAAGAACCAGTTTTTCTTTTCAATAATTCAATAAAGTTGTTTTTTGCATGAAGGTAGAAAAAAGTAATTTATCCCAAAGATTAAATACCCCGTTCCACCGATAGAGTATTATTCACATTAATATAGTTGAACGATAACTTTCATTAAACCGAGTGTGAAATATAGCTTTCAATTTAAAGTTAATCGTCAGTATTTCATATGATCAGAGAAACTTATTGAACTGGAACCTTGGGAAAAATCGAATGCGGTTAGTACGTTCATAATCTTAAGGGATTCATATCAAATGTCAAATAAATGGGGTTGTTAAACTTTTTATTACACAGTTCCTCACTAAATATATCATAGAAGCGGTCGCTGGAGCAGCCTGGAGATTCTCGCTATATTGAGAGAATAATTTTTTCAATACTTCACAGATTCTAGCTGCCTCGATACTAAAATTTAATATTTTAAATTATTTGCTGCTGATTAGATAGCCAAATGCAATCAATGGATAGATTATTTTTTTTACACTAGCTATTTGGCAGCAATTGGAAATAATGTATTGTCGCTTCCGAAGCGTCAGTTAACCTAACCTAACCGGCAAAAAGCCGTTTGAAAAGGGATCTCAGCGTTCCTTTCGGCGAAATCGATGTACGCCATGTTTATTAATTTGTGTTTCGTCTTTTTCCCACTCTAATATCCTTTTCTAGATGCTTGGAGCAATAATTCACATACATTTGAGGACATAGGATATTATTCCTCTATCTTTTTTATGCTCGAAGATTATAGCAATTTGAATACTCATTTGACCTTGACACTAAGTGACGTCACACAGCCTGGAATTTAGTTGGCCGCATTATTTGTGAGAACGCCTAAATAGCCCATGCCCACAGCTGTAGTTGTTTACGGTTAGTTGTGTGGTTATGTTTTGTGCGTTCCTGTGAGAATTGTGTTTTGCTTTGTTTCTGTACATTATTATGAAAAATGGAGCCAGAATTTTCTAAAGAAAGTGTAGAAAATCTGCCGACAGTTGATTTCAGCACGGTGGATGAGTTTGACATATTAAATTTGGATTATTTATCAGCAGTCTCATATCATAAGTCTCAACAAAGTCAATTTTAACGTCAACTGTCAAAAATCAGGGAACTTGGAATTTTGAAATATAGTACTAATACACTGTTGTGTCATGTTCAATGTGATAGGCTCTGTGACGTCACTAAGGAAGGATACGTGACATCATGTTGTATAAGAGCGCGTTTTATTTCGCACTTTTGAAAAAATGACATAAATAATGCTCAAAAAAAATTTAAAAGACGGCGGATTTTTTTTTATAAAACCGTATCACATAAAGCAATAAAAAAATGCAGTGAATATATATAATTACTTATAAGATATAATTATATTTTGGTATTGGTTTCTTTATTATATCGCCCTGTGTAATTTGAGTAAACGTTCGGAACTATTATTTATTACAATCATAAAGAACATAACCTAGTTTAACGAAAAAAATTATATACCTATTTCTCCAAGATTATTCAATTCCCTTACGATGCATAATATACTCGACGGTTTATTTCGCACATATCACCTTCGTATCAATAAACTTCTCCGTAACTCAGAAATTTTACAACCGTTGGAGAGCGCCGAACTCATTTAATTGAAATACTGAAAGGCCGATTAGTACACGATAGTTATTTGCTTCGCATAGTTACTGCCCGTCCATCACCAGCGCTTTCCAATTCATATAAGCAGTATTTCAAGCGCAAGTCTCTCGTAATGGCAAAGAAATGTTAAGGATATATATTTAGTCGAGATAATGAAGCGGAAAAATCGTTGGAATTTCTTAATCCTTCAGAACAGTAGCGATTTTCATGATATTTTTTAAATGTTTGTTTTTATATGTTATTTAAAATAGGAAACATTTTGGTGGTGACAGTGTAGGAATACCAAGAATACCTTCTTTGTAAAGTATCTACTTCTCCACTTTGATTTTCAACCATAAAAGATTCAGCTGCTGAACGTAACTTGTTTTCGTAATCGAAAATGTTAACAAACTTATTTTTACATTTTATATAAACAACCGATGTGGTATCACACGTGAAGGCATGCAAAGTTGGTTTAAATTAGTTAGTTAGTCTTGGTGGTTTTAAATACAATTAATTCTTTATCGTCTGGTAATAAAGCCATCAATAACACTAACGCATCATCAGGATAACGTCCTTTGCTACACCAGCTACACAAGGAAAGAAGCAATCTTACTTTTCGTTAGTTCTCTTTAAAGGTAGATAAATAAATAATCAATTAAAGTATTTGTTATCTATATCTACGATTTCGCTAAGAAACTTTACTTCCATCATTATGATATCCATCAAAAACAACTTTAACATTGGTGTAATATTTCAGAGATTCAATGGCCAAGACCAAGACAGCGGACTTGTTTTAACTGCGAAAAACTAAGACATTCACATTCAAAACTATTCTAGTATACCATCTCGATATGTGAAGTAACACGTGACATACATATCTCTAGAATTCGAAAACATGTCTCAGTTGCCCATAGCAGGGGATAGTTATTGAAAAATTTCCATGAAATCGGAGACAAGAAAAAACCGCTTTACCAGTGCCAGGATCAGAATCAGCTGTTTATAATAATATAATCTTCGAAAGCGATTGTGTCTGAAATGAGATCATTCGTATCGTATGGTTGTACCTGAGTAGACGTTGAAATAGTGCTCCTATTACTTTTATTGTTTTCGCTGTATTTTTTGCCCATTAGCTTGTGAAGGCGAAATTTTGTGAATAAGTTGTATGTGCATAGTGCATTATCTCCATTGACTTTGATATCGGCCTGTTAGTCAAAATAATTTTGTTGATACCTGTTAGCCGGTCCTCTAGTGGTAGTCATGTTGACTCGTGGTATTGGCAACAAATCCAAAATAGACAACACGGAACAGCTTATAAACAAAGTATGTATGAATTTTGCTAATCAACTCAACAAAAGACTTGATAAATTTGAGGCTATACTCGACTCTAAGTTGAAAGAAGTAAATGATTCCTCCAAGTTGTACTTATCGAGTGGGCAAATCTGGCCTTATTATATCTAGAACGATTTTCATCCAGTTCCTTGGTAACATTAAAAGGAACAGATATATAGTGCTACAAAATTATTGAAAAGCACCAACGTATCGCTGTATAAATACTTAACGTGCTACACGGTACCATCTCTTGTCTTTAGCTAAAAAAAGAAGCACGGAAAGAACTGGGAAGAACTTATAGGGAGGGAAAATATTTGTCTGGTGGGCGCGTGAAAACAAAAGTCGCTTAATTAACTCGGAAGCCGACTTGTAAATAATGCCAATGCTCACTGCTCACTGCTTTATCGTACTGGTAATATTATTCTTAGCAGTAGAACGTGTGCTGGTGAAAAAATTGGTTGCTGGTCCCTTGTTTACATTTTTTGTTGTAGCTAATTTAATTATTACACTATTATTTACGCTTCTTGTTACATTTTTACTGGGGGTTCTATAAAATGTATACAATACGGAATGGTCAGCTCTTTTTTGAGTTTCTCGCATTTTAATATTCTTTCTTTAGGTAGCAAATATAATATATTTATTGAATTTATTACAGATGAGGATTTTGACATCATAGGACTATATGAGACTTGGCTTAACACAAGTGTTCTAGATGCTGGTTTTTCGATTGCTGGTTACAACCTGGTAAGAAGGGATCGCGGTACTAGTGGTGGGGGAGTTGCTTTTTATATTAGGAATGTCCTTTAGAACAACTCTGGCTTAGCCTGAAAATTGGTGGGAAAAAATAAGTGTTGGGTCTATATACACTTATACAGGTCGCCTAAGTCTAATGTTCTGGACTGTATAAATATTCTAGAAAATATACTAACTACTATTATTCCAGACTTTGATTATATTGTTTTCGGTAGTGACTTTAACATAGATTTCCTGAATGCTAATAGTCCCGCCTTAAAACTTTTAAATAGCTTTTTAAATAATTATGGGTTTAAGCAAATTATTACCGAACCAACTTGCGTTACTGCAACTTCGACTTTAATTGACATTATTGTTACATCATCAAATTAATTGTGTTCTAATATTGATGTTATTAGAATGGACAATATATCTGATCATCGATTAGTTACTTGCAAGTTGAAAATCAAGAAAGAACGCCGATCTGTATTATATATAAAAACATACAGATACTTTTCTCCATTTGCTTTCAACTGGGACCATACCTTAGCTAATATTGATCAAATCGTTGATTTTCTGGACACCAACATATGCAATATTTTCGTCATCTATGCTCCCCTTAAAACATATCGGATATCACAACCAACAGCGCCTTGGTTGAGCGATAATTTAAAGCTCATGATCAAGTTAAAAAAGAAGGCATATTCTAAATATAAGCGTTTAAAGACGGATGGGCGTGAAATGAGTATAAGGAGCTGAGAAACCTACTTAACTATTAACTATTCAATTAAATCGGAAAAAGGGCTTTTTTACACCACATTTAAAACCGATGCAAAAATTTTTTGATAATTAGTGAGAACCCTAAATATTAATTCCCTTGGAGATACTATTTCGGCGGTAACAATAGGCAAATCTGAAGATTTTCTTGCCAATTTTGCCAATTTAGTCCCACGCGTTCCACCTAATGACAGCAATATAATTCTGAATAATTAAGTAGATAAAAAGTATTGCGTCGGCGGTAACGAATTTGCGAAGATTTAAGTACCTTAAATATTGTCAGTCGCATCAATACGCTCATGATACTCAGGTATATTTTCAGGTTTTGCAACCTTACACTTGGCTCTGACGAAAATAATATATAATACTGATTTAGACACTATTTCTTAAGCCTCTTTAGCTCACAAGCTTGTGTTAAATCAGTCTAAAACTGAATTGTCAGTTTTCGGAATCAAGAAAGATCTTGTTATTCGCGACCGTGACTTCCCAGTGAAAGCTGTAAGAATTTGGGTTTATGGATGGACACCTCTCTTCGATTTTCTAAACACGTAAGTAATCTTATACAAAAATCATTTGCCAAAGTTAAGGTGTTATACATGCACAGATACAACCTTAGTACCGAGGTTGAGCTAAAACTGTGTGACTCCTTAATATTATCCACTTTATCATACTGTGATATTGTATATTGGCCTGTCTTACTGTGTAATGACAAAGAAAGCCTGCAGATTCAAAATGCATGTTTGAGGTACATTTATAATTGGCAAAAATTTGATCATATCTCACTGAGTTTCCAGTCTTCCAAGTGGTTAAACCTGAGTGAAAGATTTAAATTGCGCTTATCTTGTATGGTATTTCAAATTTCGAAAAACAGTAAAACTAAATATGTAGTCTCCGAGATAGTAAAACATTCTGATATACATGGACGCTCAACACGGTATTACCCTCAACATAGAACAACTCAGTTTCAGCGGTCGTTTAGTTATAATGGTAGTGAGATTACAGTGCTATTTTATGTTGTAAAAACTGAATTTTCATCAGAACTTTTAACTCAACAACTACAGTTATCAATATAAAAAAAATCCTTTGTAATAAATACAGTGAAAACTTACTATAAATACTATACTTACTATAAAAACTATAAATACCACGATTATTGTTTAAACAATTTAAGAACTTATGTGGTCTCACCAAAAATAACATAGAAAATCGGACCTGTTATTGATGATTAAGAGTGAAAGCTTCAATATTATCAAAGCTTCAATATTCAGTAAAGCCTGAAACCAGAACTAATGTCGGCATGAAGCCTTTGAGTGCTTATTAACTAAATGAGCCTGGATGAATAATTTGGAGTTAAAAAGTTTTAAAATTGCAAAAAAAATTATATAATGTAGTTGTAATGACTTTTATAAAGGATTCGTTTATTTGCAAGTTAGGTAATTATTCTATAAATTGTATTTTAATTTTAATAGATCCTTATTCGCGCTTAAACAATGCCAGTTATGATAATACTGTTAACAGCATACCAGAGATATGCATCTTAAATACGTTAAAGACCAACATTATTGTTACCGAAAGCGTTTACCAAAATTAGAATTTTATTACCGTCCAATGAATCGGAAGCTTTTACCATTTATAGCAGCCGAGAAGTAACGAATTGAACACAGAACAACTTTTTCATCAACTGGAAAACTTTTTTATATCTACCATAAATTACGAGTTAATCTTATTAAACTAGAGCTATTTTTGGGGCTGACTTGTCGATTTATTTCATAGATAATGAGTTTCTCCCCAGTCTTAATATTTAACTAATAGAGTTTAAGTTCATTAATAAAATATCTTTAATATAAACTGAAGCAAATACATCGAAAGCGTCCTTATTTTTACAAGCTTTTTACAACCCTTTATTTAATTTGCTATGTATATATTATGTTCTATGTATGTTTGTTCGGGTCAAATCTTGCAACTGAATTTTAAAGTAGTTATCCTCAACCGATTGAGCTGAAATTAGCTAGTGACGTCATTCTAACTCCAATATGGCGGATTCTCAACAATTTATTACATATATATATATATATATATATATATATATATATATATATATATATATATATATATATATATATATATATATATATATATATATATATATATATATATATATATATATATATATATATATATATATATATATATATATATATATATATATATATATATATATATATATATATATATATATATATATATATATATATATATATATATATATATATTGTGAAAGACTGCATAGGTATGTGTATTTGTTACTCCGCTCTGCTGTATATTTAAGTTACCTGTAAAAAGGTGGTCCTTTTCAGATTAGTGGAAAAACTTTAATTAGTAATTACAGACCCATTTCTGTAAAATGTCGGTAAATTACTTGACTTTTACTGAATGACTGAATTTACTGAATTCAATATTTCAGCTCAACAATTTCTTTATTCTTACTTGAGACAAAGAGAAAAATATGTAGTTATAATGGTTATAGTATAGTGTACAGTATAGTATAGTTATATTATAGTGTATAGTATAGTAAAGTTATAATGTAGTTAGAATGGTTATAGTTCTTGTAATTATTTGGCCACATCTGGAGTTCCCCAGCGGTCAAATCTAGGACCGTTTCCATTTTTATTATTAATAGAAGATTTAAGCGAAGTTGACAAAAAAAATCATAACTTTGCCGACGGCGCATGTAGGGAGAAAAAAATTTAGAGTTGTGGGTTGTAGACAGGGCCTGAAGAGGCCTGAGAATATATATATATATATATATATATATATATATATATATATATATATATATATATATATATATATATATATTAGCTTTGAAATTCTTTGCTATTCATATTTATTTTGTGAAAAGTAATCTTGGGTTTGTAGCATTTCATTACATAGAAATAAGCAACTAGACGAATAAGAAAGAAAACACACTTACCAGTACTATATCTGGACACACATACGGAAATGAATCACTATGCATATGAAAACGAACCACTTAGAAGTTGTACAAGTTCTTTCACCTTTCTTGAGGATCTTCAGAGCAGTATACGATTTATTTCATTGATCATTCATACTTGAATTTAAATTACCAATACACCAACACTTGCAGTGACGTTTTATGACATTAGTTTTTGACGGAACTCATTCTTAGAATACACAAACCTAGTCTACTATTTATATTTGTTCTATTTGAACATATTATATATAAAAGCATTAGGCATACAGTTATCCAGAAGATGTTAAACTTTAAAATGCATAAAATCTTGTTGAACCTATTGAAAAACAACTACTTTTTCCAACTATATGCGGGAAAATATTGAATTATATATACAATAGAGTTCTGAAGCATTCAAAGAGGGAGAACTCAATTGAGAACTCTATTGTATATATAATTCAATATTTTCCCGCATATAGTTGGAAAAAGTAGTTGTTTTTCAATAGGTTCAACAAGATTTTATGCATTTTAAAGTTTAACATCTTCTGGATAACTGTATGCCTAATGCTTTTATATATAATATGTTCAAATAGAACAAATATAAATAGTAGACTAGGTTTGTGTATTCTAAGAATGAGTTCCGTCAAAAACTAATGTCATAAAACGTCACTGCAAATGTTGGTGTATTGGTAATTTAAATTCAAGTATGAATGATCAATGAAATAAATCGTATACTGCTCTGAAAATCCTCAAGAAAGGTGAAAGAACTTGTACAACTTCTAAGTGGTTCGTTTTCATATGCATAGTGATTCATTTCCGTATGTGTGTCCAGATATAGTACTGGTAAGTGTGTTTTCTTTCTTATTCGTCTAGTTGCTTATTTCTATGTAATGAAATGCTACAAACCCAAGATTACTTTTCACAAAATATATATATATATATATATATATATATATATATATATATATATATATATATATATATATATATATATATATATATATATATATATATATTATATATATATATATATATATATATATATATATATATATATATATATATATATATATATATATATATATATATATATATTTTTTTTTTTTTTTTCTTAATGTTCTTTCATTTTATTTTTTTTGGTTTTCATGAATACATGTTCATGTATTCATGTATACATGTTCATGTATTTTAAAAGGTCAATATAGAAAAAAAATGTTAGAGCAACTTTATTAAAAATAAAAAAATTGGCATCGTCCCATGAACCTAAAAATAAATAATACCTTAATCTTTTAAAGCGTTTATTGCCAGGTATCTACCTGCAATTTTGGGGACAATTATTTTCATATGACCCTTATCGACCCATAATCTTAATCTGACCTTTCGGGAACAACTCGCTTGCGGCCGGAAATTATATTGAATTTAATAAATATAATCCGTAAATCTGTTGTGCTGTTACCGAATGCCGAAATTATTCTACCTATGACTATACTCCGGCGCTTACACTAGTCGTGCGTACAATGCGATCTTTTCCCTCCGATTGTTGCCTCGATCTTTCTTCTACCCAGGTAGCGACTTTCTAACTCGCGTTCCAACGCTTGATGAGGTATACCTACATATGTGGAGTACAAGACGAACAATTCGATCAGATTGAACTACAACGATGAAGAAAACGTTGTTTTCAAATAAAAATATAAAATTTCTTCACTCGTGGGAAATATTACAAAACTTAACACGTCGACGGACATTCTGTGACTACAGTTTGTGTTTATTGCATCACATATGAATTTTCAGTAGTAAAAAATATATTGATATTCACAGATTCCTCAAGTCATAAATAAGCTGATTATGCACCAAAGAAAAAAACTGCTATAATACCTCTGTGTCCGTGTCTAATTTTTTTTAAAATATTTTTTTAAATTTTGTTAGGACGACATACGTCGTAAAATTGATGTACAACAGCATGCACAGTGGTCTAAATGTCCATAGGCGTCGCTGTCCGTCAACGTGTTAAGAACTTGAAACTTGACTACCTCTTTTGCCGGCTCAAGTTAAGAATACAATACATAACTGGGCCTACATCGATTGAAACGGCTATTTCCCGGCTTTTTAACTGTGTCGTTTAATCTCATCATTATTCTGCCAAGGCGAGCGGTAAGAAATTTTACGTGCCACGAGCAGCATCCGGCACTGCGTCTGTATATGGGCACCTCTTCTCCGACTACATGTTTGCTACTCATATACCATGACCGATGACAGCAAAATGCAGGGTTAACCCACTTCCACAGCACTTATTTATATTTATTGCCAGCTTATATCGTTCATTAATCAAGGTATCGTGTTAATCCAAGCTTTTTCCACGCCGTCGACACAAGATGATTAAATGATAATTAATCATTGTAGATAGGTGCAATAGCATGGATATGGTTTATGTGATCGGGATTCTTATTAAGTATGTAATGCCTTATGTCGTTTTTACTCCAAACGCACTACTTCTCATTGGTGTACAATGGCTCTTTAACAACACCCTTGGTTACGTCACTGCTTCAAGTAGGAAATGAAATTAATAATAAACACGATACTTATTAAGAAAAATGTACCGCCAAATTTCAACAAACTATTTGAATTAGGAGATAATAAATACAATAATAATAACAATATTTCGATAAGGCACCCCTTATATTTCTGAAACGGTACACGGTCTTGTAATGACAATTTTCCGCATTTTCCAAGAATGTTACACAATTTCCCAGGGCTCTTCAAGTTTTTTACTTATTTATGCTAAAATTCATAATCGGTCGAAATAGCGATCAATTTTTCAGGTTTTCCGCTTGTCACGTTAATTTTTCGGAAACTCACCTCAGATTCGTAATCAGCGGCCAGAAAAGCTTATAGGAACCCATTTTTGGACCAAAATGTTCTCCTATGAATTAGAAATTAAAAAAATAATGTGCTATCTGGGGCGGCCAAAAATGGATGGTTAAAAAAAGGGCTTGGCCAGAAGAATGATTCTGAGGGTATAACTAACATGTTACCATAAAAAAATATTTGGATCTAACTGTCCTTTCATTTTCTTATTCTCTCCTTCATTGACCACTATTTTCTTGTTAATTCTTGTCTTCAAAATCTACTATGGAGATCTCGAAAACGGTTTCACAAATAATGGGAAAATATTTGTGTGCATAATATTAAACTTTTATAAACATAATTATTTGGCAACACGTTTATAACTACCGTCAATTATAACAACAAAAAAATAGGTCTTAGTGTACAAAATATAAAAATGCCTCATATGTAGTCGATGTGTTTAACTGATATCAATGGAGGTCGCGAGCGGTGGAACTCAAAGGATTGCAGGAGTTCCAGCAAATAGCCATATTTGGGTTATACGTGTGTAACTGGTCACATTAATACTTAATAAGTGTTTAAACTAAATAGCATAAAATATATAATTAGGCATTATGATAATTGCTTGGCAGGTGTTAAGATAAGTTGTATAATTTTAATTATTTCTGAATTAAATCATTTCTTGTTGTTGGTTTTTTTTGGTTGGTTGGATAATTTTATCTCCATTTTTATAATACATATCGTACAATGTCAATAATGAATGACGGAATGATTGACTCTCATCTGGTTTCATAATGTACGTTTCGCAATCGGCGCCAACCACAACCAATTTAGCACATACTAAAGTTATTTTAACACAACCATTACTTGAATATACCATTATTAAAATTTACAAAACCGAATCATATAATCGTCAATAACAGACAGTAGATATTGAGGGCGATCACACATGCAACAATAAAACAGTGTTTGTTATTGCGCGAGAGTCATTCTCGACATCTTCTTTTGAAAATAAGTTTTTCCTTATGTTTTTTCCTAGCGACTATTTCAATTAGGCATAATAGATGCCTCATTTTCAGCATATGATATGATATGATCATCCTAAACTTCTACCAGCCGTCACCACAAACTGATAAAAATAGTTATTTTGACAACTGTGTAACTAATCAAGTAGGTATTGTACTACAGTAAACAAAAATTTGTGTCTGGTATTTTCAATACGAATAAGACACTTGTGTAGGAAGCAAGGTCTATGAATTTTATTTTGAGGAATGATTCTTTAAGATTCTCACACAGGCTCTAACTTTATCTTCCCCTTTAACAATTATAAATTATTAACCAATAAAAATATTAGGATATGTATGAGGATCTCAAAGTATTATTCTTCAAAATAAAAAATGTTCGTAGCAATCATTCAAGTAGTTTAGAAATTATAACACATTAAAGTCTTACTACTCAATATTGATGAAAATCCAAGAAATAATGTAAGGAAAACGGTTCGTAAATAAAACGGTAAACCACCGAACATAACACAAACTTACTGTTTCCACTAAGTAGGCTATCAAAGTTCGTGAACACGTCAAAATCTTTTGACGATACCGCTTCTGATCGTGACATGAAAAACAAAACAGAAACAGTTGCCAAAAACACAAGTATTCAAGAAGTTTGCAAAACGTCGCAGTTTTTATTTCGACACAAGTTTCTATTTTGTTTCTATCGTGTCCATTTGGCGGAAAAGAGGCGTAATCTGCAATCACATATCGTGCCATTCTTTTCGATGAACCTCCAAATTAGGACTTAAAAGATGCTATAAATAAGGGAGGTTCGTATCTTAAGCACCGTTTTATAAACAATTAAAATTACGAAGTAAACTTTACCTAATTCTTTAAAAGTATTTTTCACTTAGTGTAACATATTTTTGATGTTCTCTAATCCTACATTCTACAGGTCCACGACCCTGACCAGCATAACTTTTCATAATCAGCTGACTTATGAATAAAGACCAACCAGAAATCTTCTATATCCTTGAGACAAAGGTATCAATCAAGCACAGTATAATGATGTAAGAATACATACAATAGATATAGCTTTAAGACATAATGCGTAGCAGGGAGTTTGCTAATTGTAGATATCAGAAGTGGTAATTTGACTTGGATTAAGTACTAATTAATTTGTTAAGCAACTATCAGAGCGATCAGAGCTATGAGCTCCTGATAGGTGTTAGCTATTTTGGGACACAGTATAACACCCTGTATGTAAGATATGAACGGAATTACGAAAAAAATGATAAAACAGTAAAACTCATTATATTTATAATGCAAAAAAAGATTAAAATTATGGTGGTGCTCTAATTTCTCTTGCCAGTTTATAACTACATACAACAGCAATTATAAAATACAATAACAATTATAAAATGTTAAACCTAATACAATATTTTTGATTGGTTTAGATACATCTGGTTTATATATTAAACTAAAAACGGTAGGTATATAATATATAACATCAGAAATCACTCCCAAATTATCATTGTTTCCGTTGACCTCAAGGTCGCCAGAAACATGGGAGATAAGTGAATAACGCTATAAAACTTTCGCTAACACGCGATAAAAATATACGGCCGACAAGCAAAATATAATCAGATACTGACATGTTATTTCACTGACAAAAGGCAAAAGTCATATTTGTTAAATTTATTGTTTTGTTTTACTTCCGGTGCCAGAGAATCTTTCCTTTGATAAATGAATATCTTGGAGTATTTGAGAATGGGGATAAATCTTCTGCTTTATGGCTGATAAATTACTTTTTCCGAACATTTATTTTTATTTAAATACCTAAGTACTAGTATGTGATATATATATATATATATATATATATATATATATATATATATATATATATATATATATATATATATATATATATATATATATATATATATATATATATATATATATATATATTTTGTTTGAGGTTGGCACGGCAGTCAATACTCGGTATGTCTTCCTGACTATTCTCCAGATTATTGGCGCCTATTTATTGACAGCTCAAAGCCAAGTTTCAAATGTATCCTTCTACACAATGGGAACATATATGGTTCAATATCAATTGGTCACTCAGCGAAAATGGAAGAAGAATATGACAACATAGCTTTGGTCTTGAAGAAGACAAAGTATAATGAACATACATGGGTGAATTGTGTGGACTTGAAAATGGTAAACTTTCTCCTTGGGCAGCAGAGTGGCTACACCAAATATCCTTGCTTCTTGTGCCTCTGGGATAGCAGAGACAAAACGCACCACTGGGTTAGAAAAGAGTGGCGTAACAGAGAAAACATGGAAGTTGGGATACAGAATGTCATTAACGACCCCTTAGTTCAACGAGAGAAAATCATCTTTCCTCCACGGCATATCACGCTGGGCATTATGAAGCAGTTTGTAAAGGCTTTTGATAAGAACAGATCATGTTTTGCATATATAGGGATAAAAATTATATGAAGACAGACACAGTTAAATCTATATCTGATATATTGTGTAAGAATTCCTTCAATCAACGGTAAGAGTAAGACAACATATGCGGTATAATCCACAAATGAAGTCTGAGCGTAGTCTGTGGTCGAGGATTTTTCTAGGTTTAATGATCAATGAAGGTATTAAGACGCCAATAATATGGCATGGCGGAAATATATATTGTGAGATGAGGTATTCTTGCAATATGTCTTTTAATTGACAGCATTTATTTCCCTTTAACCCGCTCGGATAATCAGAGCTAATCAGAAATATATTTCGGCTCTATACTTTTTCAACGGTTTTGGCTAGCCGGCTAGCTCCATTCTCTTCCTGAGTAACCTCTCTGGGTGTTCATTTTCCTCTTCCGTCTTGACGTAGTGCCTTTTGTGTATTGACGGGAGCCGTTGCATGCGAAATGTTGCAACTGCGCAGCTGTATTTTTTGGTCATGTCTTTGTTTTACTAAATGACATTCGTCTTCTTGGTTTGCTGGATGTTTTTTTTTATCTGGATTTTGTACACCATAATAATTTTTCTACAAGAACTGTCAATATTTATGTTGAAAACGCCTCCTTGAATAAACTCCAGGCACTGGTAATTAGATCGAGCTCTTTCTAAATGGTGCAAATTAGTTGGGTACGAAATTTGTCTCAGAGCTTTTTTTACACACCTTTTGAAAGCTGGACTAATAAGGTTGTTACGTGATTTGAAAATATTACTTACTGCAGTAATCATTTTTGATAATGGAGGCGTTGAATGTTATCACTTATGTTCTCTCTCTAAATGAAATTATTGTACTATATAAATATTATACATAATATTAAGCGATACGTTCAAACGAGACTTGGGTTGATGTACAACTTAATCACATCACAGGACCATCCCCATACCAATCATTAAAACATCGTTTTAGAAAATAGTAGATATATTCGTATTTAAAGATATATTATAGTAGATATATTTGTTTTACTGTGTAATCAATATTGAATGGAGCCAATAAAAGTATTCGAAAGCCAAGATGTATATGGTATTTTATCCTTGCGAGTAGCCATATCCTTTAATCTTTCTCCCGAATTGACCGATAAATTCTCGTGGATTGACATCACTTAACAGAAAGCGAAGTTCTCAATTAGAGAAATGTATAGAAGTCTATAGAGTAAGCCTGGATATAATACAGTGATGATTGCAAGCCATCTACCATAAAACGCGGCCGATTTATATAGTTGATACACAAGGTGTCTGTATTTTCTTTAAATTATGTTAACGTATTTACTATTCTCCTTCTTCATTCGAGTTCCGTTATTGGTGTTGATCAACACAAGGATACGAATCACTGTTGCCTTACATTTCAGTGTTAGAGCCCGCCATGATCTACAGCATATATCATCACAACACTTGTAATAGCTTCAAGCACCAGTAGATATTCTCGGAGTAATGAAGCTGGATCTATACTGTTGTATCAATCGCATTATACTAGAAATAGTGGTCGCAAACTGTTCCCCGATTCCCTTGATTGTCAGCTTAACAGATTTAAGTATTTGCATGTAACGTTCACTTTTCGCTCAAGTGACCTGAATTGGAATCTGTGTTTTAAATTGTAGGTTTTTAGTTCTACGATACTATGAAAAGGTCACTAGGCGCGTCACTAACCTCTGTCATTCGTGATTAGGACTCAGATTTAGATTGCAACAGATTTCTTTGCCGCATTATCGATTTACCATAGACCCTTACGACACCAATGACAGTTATTGACGGGTATTAGTTGCAACCCAGTTGTGCTACTATTGTTATTTCTTTTCTGTTGTTATGTGACTCGTGGCTCACGCAGAAGACGATATTGACATATCAGTGAAGTATAAGACGTGCTAGGCAAAACAAATAATTTTGTTTTCTGGGGATCGGGAGGCGCCATTTTCTTTAGTGACTCGCGTCGTTTAGTTTTAATTAATCTTCGAGTTTAAGTGTTTCCCGTTTTAAACAGTTTTTGCGACTTTCCAAATTGAAATTATAAGAGAAAGACTATGTGTTTTTGTGGTTTGGATAACCAAGGCATACACAGCAGTGGTTGTACAACAGTATACACATATACAACAGTTTCGATTACTTTGGAGTGTTGGACTTGCCTTCTGCTGCTGTAAAATCTTTCACATAAACTTGGATGATGGAGGGACCCGCCTTGCCAGGACACGCTTTAAATCAGATAAGCCATAGTTTAGTATACTAAGAGCCACACATTTTTTATTTTATTTTATTCTTTATATTTGCGTAGTGATAGCCCTAAAATCTTTGGCATTGTTTTGTGTGACTATACACGTGCACGTTTGAGCATACACCAGGTTAAATATATGTTGTGATACTTGTGATATTCAATACGTAATATATAACTTTCAATACATTTATCAACGCTATGTAATTTTTAAAATAAATAGTAATTATTGTCCCCAGTACATCGCCATTTTTTGAAAGTTATTACAAAAGTAGGAAAAATGGTCTTAGCGGCTTCATTTTAACGAGTAAACACACTGTAAAATTTTCAGAGTACGGGATGGGCAGAACTTGTCGTTCTAGTGCGGTTAGGTTTTTTTTTTATAACAAAACTCAATTTTTTTATATTAATTGAAAGATTATACGAATAATCTTTCTGTGTCTGCATAGAAGAACTACGAAATATAAACCTATTCACACAGGAACAAACTTTATTGCGTACAGCAACGTGAATACAGAAGTAATGTTATTTAGTCAGCGTAGCTGGCCTTTTATATGAAATTTTATTATTTATATGCAAGCATGCATTTGTTGCGTCGATATTTTTGTGCCGTCATTCTGACACGTAGGTATCATAACGCTTAGTTATGGTACCAGACATAAACAAAGATAATAGACAAAGTAATACAATGTTATAACTTGCGTCATATCAAAAGAAAAATTTTTGCCCGAAAAAAAAAGAGGGCGCGATTGTCGAGTCCGACACCTGCAATCTATCACTATTGCAAGTTTTATTAGCTTCGACAAACCTTTGTTGCCCACGTTAACGCTGTTGAAATATACTCAGGAGGGAACAGTATGTATTTCAAATTCACCCTGTATATATCTTAAGTTTGTTAACTACCTTATTTTTTAAGTTTAATCGAATAATAATATATTCCAATTTGCAGCCGCATTTCAGTTATTATCGACTGAAAATTAATATCAAATTAATCCCTTGAATACTTTTTCAATACCTCTATGTAAACAAGCACGTAGTCTAGAGAGGTTTGCCTTCCGTCGAGCACATATTACAACATGTTTCATGAATTTTTATATTTCTCCTAGGGAAATACCTCGTCCGTTGCAGCAGGTTCTATTGTACCAATTTACATAAACAAATTGTTTAAAAATTCCGACTATGTTTTACATAAGGAAATGTAAAATATGCATGATAAATAACGGCGCATTCGCATTCCTAGAGGTTGGCCTGAACAAACCGCGGAGTGTGTTAAATGCGTTTTAAATTAAATTTCACTTCCCTCGGAAACGGCTTACATGCATCCAACAAACATTTTAAATACCTAACCCGATGGAACCTCTGACACTGAGTTATCGAAAACATATTTTAGTATTGAAAATACTACTGGGCGCGTATATATGCGACCCGCCTCACGAAAAACGTATATGACCTCGAAAGATTTGTTGTAGAGGCCACGGAGTTTAATATATACGTTAAGTCAGAGAACGAGCAATGTCTAAAATGTATAAAAAAATTATTCTTATGTAAATCGACCTGGCAGATCCGATTTTGGAGTTCCGTCAGGCTATCCGGAATTGCAAAAGTGGTCAAAATGACCATTTTCTAAAAAATCTCATATTTTATGAAAAAAATTTAAATCTTACTTATCACCCTATACCTCCCTATAAGTGGTCATATGCCCATCCTATTTATGGACCTGCACTGCGACTCTGCGATGCAAAACGACTTCGACTACTGCAAAACGCATGCCTTCGCTTTTCTACAGGACTCTACAGGAAGTTTCTACAGGAAGTTTGATCGAGCACCAAGCGATACCTCATTGATAGAACAAAAATTAAAACTACGTTTCCCATACATGCTGACGGATTCATGAGATATTATGGAATCCTATACACTCAGACATAACTCGAGACAAACACAGTCTTATTCTCTTTATCGGGTAAAATAATCAAAAAAAGTATTGTTTACAGTTTAGAAGCTCGGGTGAAATACATATTAAAGAGAGATGAAGGAACGATTTTCTCAGAAACAGTTGATCCGGTGTTCGTGAGATAATTTTTAGGTCTGCGCTATGAAATACCTGTAGCTCGACTCACATATGAGGTATATCTTTCGGCTCTTCTTCTATATAGCCCCTCCAGAAGGCCTGCTGAACATTATCATGTATTGGCCTTTTTTTATGTTGCTCGTCTTCTCTCTTTGTCGATTTCGTCAATTCTTGACATCATATTATGCCGATTTTTTAAGCAAATGTCTTTCAATCCAAATCCTAATATCGCGTAACTGAGAAATGAAGATACCTCGACGGTCGCGAATAGGAATTTTGAAAGCAGCATGGAACTCACAACATATCTACCTAGTATACGAGTACAATTATATTTGAAATCAAATGACGATTTTTCCGATTCACTCTCTCGACAATAACGCTCGATGTTTTGGTCTTTAATTAGTTTTATCCTTAAACTTGTGGACCGACACGTCCATCACGTTCTCTAAAAAAAGTAATCTCTTACTTTGCTGGCAGCTATTTTGAGAAAGTTTGGAGACCGCTCTCAACTCTTCTGTTACTCGGTCCGATAGCAATATCTTGCAAATTAATGAATTAAATGACAAATGGCTGATGGGACTTGATGCTAAATGTCCGGAAACATTTAATGAAAACTTATTTAATGAAAGTCTTCCAGAAACAGTTACTGGTATTTAGAAGTTTGCTTTGCTGCTTGAAACGTGCCACTGCGGTGGATCTGAGGTGCGATCGGACATAATGTAAAAAGTTTTATATTGCGTTAATATCTACTTGTTGAGGCCCTTTGCTGGGGGTTGATAGCGATTCAGTTGATGCAAAAACTAAGTGTCAACCCCAAAGAATGTTTACTAAACTTGCTCGTCATGCTCTTTAACTTTGCAGCGCGTGTTTAAGTTTAAACCGACGTGATGAAAACAAGACGCCTATGAATAATTTATAAACCGCATATTCTATTTTTAGATGTCCATTGACTAAAATAAAGTGCAGGATCTGCATAGCGGCGAGGATGTGAGGAATGATAATCGCCTAGTAAATGTGAAAATCTTTTGCGCTTTTACCAGACTAATATTTTTCGATCTTTACGCGATCAAAGATCATTTTTAATTTGATATTGTTATGAGAGAATTAGCATCCTAAGATCATGGTTTATTTCCGAGATGTACGATATATGGCTAAGGGTATGGAAATGAAAAAGAATACACTGTATTTTTTCTATGGAATTTCCTGTGAAAAGCATATGCGTGGCGACATGGTGAAATTGTTTGTTTTATGAGATTGCCTCGGAATTAAAACGTATCAAAATTTTATATTTTATTTCCACTGATTAAAAGCAAAAAAAATACTATTAAGTACGAATAGTGCACTAGGTAGTTTATTTGTCCCACATGTTTCCTAATTTTATTTTATAATTTATTGTTAATCAAAACTCATTGTCTTGCTCGTCCAAATACGCAACACCAGAGATATGGTTACAGTTGCTACCATCATTGTCATACTGATCAGATGATGCTGTTATAACAGTAAATCAAATACGAAGTCAAAATAAAAATGCTCGTTTTCTATATTTTTTTTCAATATCTTACTATAACACTGGTATTGCGCCACACTTTTGAATGTAGTTCCTTAATTTTTTTATGCCAATGCTCCTATATCAGCCAATTTGACGGCGACATTATGACTAGTCACCCACCGCTGGACTATACCCTATACATTTTCAATAGCGTTGAATTCAGGACTATCAGGAGCCAATCACAATATTTCATGATCATGTGGTCATAGTAGTTTGTCCATATGGTAATCTGTATGTTTTATTTTCTTTTACCAATTTATACAATTCTGGTTTTGTTTTCGTTGGATCATGTAGAATATTTTTTTTAATTAAAAAGGAAATGTATTAATCTTTTTGTGAAGAAGTTGTGGGTTCCTTCTCATCAATAACATTGTGATAAAATGCATTATCTAAAATAAGCACGCTGTTTGGTAGCCGATTAGGAATTAATTGAGTCTTTAACCAGTTCTCAAAATTTATAACATTCATATAGTCATGATAATCACCTGATCTATACCCTAAAAAATAAATTTCAAAAAGTATTTTTAATGAATAAATATTGATTCTATTTATTTACCTGGCTTCAAAGTAAGAAGTGCGTGTTTGACAAATCCGTTCTCCCCGCCATCGCCAGCATGAACTATGACTTTTTGAAATTAGAGCCTTTAGAAAGTATTTTTTTGTATATATATATATATATATATATATATATATATATATATATATATATATATATATATATATATATATATATATATATATATATATATATATATATATATATATATTTCTTTTTTCTTTCTAAATGATATTTTTTTACAAATTCCATTCGTTTCAGTCTGACATCGTAAGATTCAATCATAATCAGCAGATTGCGAGAGCTCTTCTTCCATTTAAATCCCATTTTTTTAAAGAAGCTTTCATAAAGTAGTGGAAGAGCCTGTAAAATTTTCAGCTACCTGTAGCTTAGATAATATACATAAACGATCGTTGAGCATTATTTAGTAATTAAATCATAAAAATCATACCCTTCCGTTTGTTTCTCTTATTAAAAAATTGGACCAACATTTTCTAGATAAGATTCTGGAGAATTTCATTTTCCTTTTCTTTTTGGAAGGTGACGAAAATGACGTACTAGATGTTTCCACAGCAGCTTTTTGTTTTGCTATAACTTCTTCGCATATGCCAGTGGCTTTTAGTAATCGCTGCTTCAAGTTATAAAGTGGAATAGAGAGTGGAAGTGGAGAGTGGAGTGGAATCAGTCATCACTTGCCTCATTTTTAATAAAATCAAAACATTAGCAATTACTTCTTTTGTTGGCTATGAACTATTTATCCATTATCTATAAGTGACCTTTTGGGGGACATTTTACGTAATGCAGGCCTGAAATAAAGACCGACTAACAAATAAAGTAAAACAACATAACCTCAAAAAATTATTTACCTTTATTATATTCCTGTTAACCAAATAGGGTTACTCCGCCAGTTTATTACCTATGTACATTTTAGAAAAAATCACTCATATATATTTAACACAAAAACACATATTTAAAGAAAGTCAAACGTCGAACGCTTGGGTTCATGTTACGTTCATGCTAAGATCATGTTACCCTGCAGATTTTATAGCATCCTGTTAAATTCGCATGTGTTTTTAAAAATATAGGAAAGCAACTGAACGGAGCTATATAAATTGTTCTAAGACATATTGCAGGTAATATAAATTTTATATGAAAATCGAATTAGATAATATAATCC
Organism: Tetropium fuscum; assembly: GCA_964058915.1. Classification (NCBI taxonomy): domain Eukaryota; kingdom Metazoa; phylum Arthropoda; class Insecta; order Coleoptera; family Cerambycidae; genus Tetropium; species Tetropium fuscum. The sequence continues at coordinate 810 of CAXKVY010008827.1, read as the reverse complement.
ATAGGATGTCTTTGCGTGATGTCGGTGTCGGACGTATCGGACATAATTTTAGATAAGATTATACTTATCTGTTCATGGTTACCTTTTGTTTCCTTTTAATTCTCTATTTTATGTAATATAGACATCAGACAGCGCATTTTTTTAACAAGCACTTTGCAGGCTGCTTTTTTTAAATGACGTATAATGTTTTAATAGCAGCCACACGTAAGGAAATACCTGGAAATGATAGTTAATGTTTTTGTAGACCGTTCTCGATAGCTCTAAGAAAACAAAGCAGCAATTAATATAGGCTAATATACCACCCACAGGCCAGCTTCAAACACCTTGGCACCTTCTCGACGTATTTAGGATTATTTATAATTTTGTTAATATTCCTAGAAATTTACAAATGTGAAACATGTCAAGCGAGAAATGCGCATTTTCGAAATGTATCACAAACAATTGCTTTTAAGTATTAGGCATCCGGTTTAAAATATATATATATTTATATATATATATATATATATATATATATATATATATATATATATATATATATATATATATATATATATATATATATATATATATATATATATATATATATATATATATATATATATATATATATATATATATATATATATATATATATATATATATATATATATATATATATATATATATATATATATATATATATATGTGCTTCAGAATGATTTAGGATTTATTTAATTAATCATCTACACTTGAATTGACTATTTTTATAGCGATATTTTTATGTGAAATTAGTTTTGATAAGAACTCACATTCATAGAAAATAATTTTCTA
>CAXKVY010008826.1:0-29377 GCA_964058915.1 Tetropium fuscum | reverse complement strand
ACAATACATGTTACTCCAATAATCATATAAGTTGTTTTGTAACAAATTGTATACCAATTATGGGCACATAACCTCAAATGTAAATACTTCCTTTATTTATCCAAACCCAATTATTGGAGAAAATTTGGCGACAATTTTAAAATCTCATATATGTGAAATGTCAAATATGTTACCTCACATATTACCTACATATTTGACAAAATTGGGATATATGAATATATATACGGTTACCAGATGTCTGGATTAATCCGGACATGTTCGGGTTTTCACTACGTCCCGGTGGGACCGGATAGATTTTTCATAAACGTCCAGATTTTAAAGTAGTTGCCTTTATAAATATCAAATAATCAGGGCTCTAGAGCAAATTTCCACATTTATATTATGATTTTAGGACAATATTTTGTAGAATTTTCGGATGTTTTTAGGATGTTCATATTAATGAAAATTAAGTTTTACTTTCAATACTATATGTCTCCATATAAAAAAATAATGTTAATAATGAATTGATGTTTTACATAGTTTATCAAAAATAGTGAGAATATTCTTATTTAATTCTTTAAAATATAATCTCGTAATGAACTGAATAAATGATAAAATGAACCGGATATTCCTGTAATATTTTCTACAGATGTTCTATTAATATTTATATTAAATTGAATATTCTATGAGTAATCCGTTAGAAGAATAATAGTCCTGTGATATTTTATTGACATTTAAAAAAGAATATTCCCATATAAAAACAGCAGCTGTACATAATAGCAATGTGGCACCTGCTTTAAGCATAAAATGTGTTTCAAAACAGATATCCTTTGCATTTGCATGTATTAATTAATTCAATTATTGCATATCATTTTGCAACTCACAGTATCAATGGTTTTTTTGTAATGACTACACACAGGCGACAGGCCGTCATGCCAAATATCAGACAAAATACCTGCCATGATGTGAGTATAGAACTATAATAACCAAGGAGCTGTAACGGTAAAAAGTCCGAGATGCCATGGACATCTGTCGGCTCGATATATGGTACGGAATGTCTCCCTGAACCACTACGTACTTTCAGTTTAGCTTTTGGTTGTGATCTGTAGAATTTATGAGCTCGAGAAGGTCACTCCGAATGAACCAAATGTGAAACCTGTCTGTCGACTAAAAAATTACATTCTAGGACTCATCAGAAACCCACTGCTAAATTTTGTTTGCATTCGGTCCATGAGAAATTTTTTGACGGGTGACCAAAAATTATTTTTGAGTGATATTGCCGAGTATTGCCATTGAGTATTCTTAAATTTAAAACGATGTTAATCTACCTGACACCTGTCCTTATTGGTGAATCACACAAAAAGTGTGTGTATTGTAGAATAAAAAATACACCTAAAACTATAATGTATTGTATGTAACTCTACCTCTGTTATTTTGTTTTTAAAGTGAGTGTAACTGACTGTAACCCGTTATATACTTTGTATAATAGGCTTGCCTATTTTTTGAATAAACTTTTGAAATAAGCTTACGAGGTGCCTATAGGACCTACTTAGCGGTCAACTTACCTTTATCAATGTCAGTTAAATCAAAAGCTTCTTCTCCTTGATCGGTAACATAACCATCACTATCCTTTAACGGTAAACCTTCCAAGCGACTATGCAAGTCCAAAGCCGGCAACTTTACTTCTAAGGATAATTTGTTCAATTTCATGTATCCTACAGGGGCAATGGGGTCATTAGAATGTAATATCACATCAGAATCATTACTAAAAACATATTAAAGTAAAACACAATGTTAAAACATTAATTAAATAAAATTTACTTACACAACTATTCTACTTTCAAAGAGTGGACAGTCTAAAGTCAATGTTTCATATTCTCCCCCTTCGCCGCAGATGTTTAATCCATATTTTTCATGCATTGCTAGCAAATGGGGTTGTAATAAACTCAAAGATTTTCCCAGGTATTTGGGTTCTAAACCTAAAGCGGCTACTTTAATCACAATAGCATCTACTTCGCACTTTATCATCTCATCAAGCAGTTCTTTTTGGTTTCGTTGCCAAAGATATGCTAATGGTACAAGGCCTAACCTAATACATCTATAAAGGGATAAAACTCCTACTATTGTACTAATGATATTGGCAATTATTATTGTTTATATATAATAAACTATACTTACACATTTTCTACTCTCACTCTTTGATAATCTGATAATATAGCACCAACTGAAACAGCTTCTACATCTACTTCATTTTTGACCTGTTGAAGTAACAAATAAAGATCCTCTACTTCATCATCTTTAGTTGGTTGATAAGTTTTACCTCTTTCATTAGAGACACCTAGGTATATAAATACAGAACATGTTTTAATAACGTTAATAACACCAAAATTTGTTTAAACGTAAATACCGACCTAATGTCTCTCTCTTATAAAGTGGCAAATTGATGGCAGCAGAAATTAAGTCTATAGCCTCATGGCCTACACTTTGATACATATAGCTATCCATCTCAGATTTACTGTGCGGTACCAGGTTTGCTAAGGCTACGATTTCATGGCCAGCAGCTATGCACTGCATCATATTAAAGGTGCTGTCTTTGCCACCACTTATAAGTGCAACTACCTTCATTTTATCTATGGAATAACAACACTAATTATTTTAGATAAATATTAGGTAGGTACTTACCTACCTACCTACCTAATAGAGATCTACGTAATATGATAAAAAATCGTTTAGACAATAATTATGAGACAGATAAATTATCCCACTGCTGTTACTTACTTATCAAGATAATCTTAAAACTAAAAATATACTTGTTTTGTAAACAGTGCAATAACATATATACTCATCAAAGAATGTTGCCAAAAATAAATGTGAAATCGTGATATATTATTATTTGTAGCGGTTAGGCAAGTTTGGTACTTACCTAAAAATATCTTAAATACAATGAACTATTTAAATTATTAGTTAAACATTAAATAATATGTACAGTAATATGAAAATAAGTTTATCTGTTATCTAGATATGACACGAAAAGGTCATCTTAAAACTTAACCAACAAAAGCTACAAAACGGCAGACGGCAGATGACATGTTGAGGTTATGTTACTTTGCTTCTGACGTATTAGAACAGTAACCTGCAGGAAGGCGAACGCAAAACATTCGCACAGAAGGCATAGCTTAGACAAGATCCCTAAAGTTAATAGGTTGCCTACAAACTCATGATTCTCCTCGCGTCGCTTCCGCCAAGAAACTGACACGTGACGTCATTGGTGTTTTAAATCGAAAAGCGCGCGCATTGTCATAATATGGATAATTTTCATAATTTGGATAATTTTCAGCTTTGCTTTGTATTTTTTGGTTTCATTGTGTTATTATATTCGTTTTATTATTGTTATTTGTTTGTTCTCGTGTTTTCTCGTTATTTTTGTAGTTTTATTGTTGTTCTTGTGTTTTATCGCTACTTTTATAATTTTGTTGTTGCTTGAGCTTTGCACTACTTCCGAGTAATTTAAATATTCTTCTTATAAAGACATATAGATAGACCAGAAAACATAATATGGCAGGATGCAACCCTGGAAGAGCAGTTTGCTGTGTGGCTATAACTTTTGGACAAGTAAACATATTAACATATCTAATCTATGTTCTGTAATAGAAGTAGGTACATGGTTCTAAACCAGAAACCAAATATTGATCTATATTAATATATGTATAATTATCAACGAAGGTAGAATAGGTATATAAAAATTATTAAGAATTTAAATTACTTACGGTTTTATGCTTTGAGTTGGATAACCGAAATTAAATATAAAACACTGATGACGTATCCCCCCTCAGAAATGGCGCAATGCTACTGGACGAAAGTTTGTATATAGGCAACCTACTACTTTTAGTAATCTTGCAGCTTACATAACGGTACGTGATAATAATTATCATTATAATTTAACGATAGGAAATTTATCAGACTATGTAAGTACGTCGTATATTATAGGTATAGGTACTTAGTTGGGAATTAATTAATTAATTTAGGTATTATCATTAAATGTGATTAATTAATCCACTGTATAGGTACAACATAATCTTTTAAACGGGGTAGGTAATCTTATATGCTTATAATATTTTTTTTAATTAGTGAAAGGACACCTTGTTGGATTAGAATTACATATCTACATATATAGATATATATATATATATATATATATATATATATATATATATATATATATATATATATATATATATGTATATATATATATATATATATATATATATATATATATATATATATATATATATATATATATATATATATATATATATATATATATATATATATATATATATATATATATATATATATATATATATATATATATATATATATATATATATATATATATATATATATATATATATATATATATATATATATATATATATATCTATATATATATATATTTATATATATATATATATATATATATATATAATATATATCAATATTTGGAAAATCAAACCGACCACAAAGAAGGAAGTAGCGATTTGATGTAGCGCGTCTATACGGGCGCACTGACAAATAATAATGACAAGGTAGGACAGACGATGAACTCACCGCGACTTTAATGATAATCGAAGGCTGTTCTGCTTCCACCACACCCACTATAGATCAACAAGAACATAATCAAGCTGATGTACAGGATTTGGCAATTGATTAATATATTTTGGAAAAAATTCCATCGCAACGAGGAAAGAAAACATAAATATGGCTGTAAAATACAATAAATTGATCCAGAAATTATTATTGATGGGTTGATGGGTATATTCTGTTATGCACCAGGCCTGTCGAGACACCCTATAAATCTGCCTTTAATTTTAGAATGTGCCTTCATGAACATCATTGACTCTCTGCTGATCATATTTTTTGTCTGGTCGGGAATAAAGCTGTAACGGAAGAAGGGAGTATTAAATGGACACGCTGTATATTATTTATTTATTAGGCCTTCTTGAGGATTGGCGGCAGTTAATTATGTACCCACACACCTATTTCGTTATTCGCAATTATTTGTATTTTAATGATCGATTATTATTTGAGTATTCCAATGATCGATTCTCGTTGACTGGTGCACTGCAGTCATAAGGAAAGGGTTCATTTACGACTTCTTAGTGGGGACTGGTATTTGAAACCAACTCTTGTATATTCATTCCCATTAGTCTTGGTTTCCAGGTCACTCTTGCATGGTCACAGGCAGTGTCGTGAAAGTTAATAAAACTAATATATGTGCGTGATGGTGAATGTGAATATTCTTATGCAATAGTTGATAGACTATGGAAAATTGAATATAATAATGTTCATCTGTTTTGCTTAGAAAGTTCAAGAAAGCGAGATTTAAAATGGAAATGGTATGTTTGTTTTATACATTACGTTAATCAATAAAAAATAACGGATTCATTGAGGAGTTATAGGATTTTTGCAACTAACCATGGATAGGTACTGCATTATTGGATATCAATCAGCACATCAGCGGAAATATTAATTGTTACAAACAGCAGGAATATCAATTGAATTATACGTATGAAATAAGTCAACATTCACACTTAAAAATATTTTAAACATATGCCAACTTGATACTTAACTTAACGTTGAGAGTTAGAAATTGACTGAAATGATAATTTAGAGACATACCTAATATATAGATTCATATATAGAAACGTTTCTACTTTCAAGATGATGTTATATAAATAATATCGATAATATCTACTGAAAAAGATAATTTTAAAACTGCTTCTAATGTCTACAAGCACATTTAATCGTGTTTCTTTGATTGCCCCTTTCCTTCTCTTAAATTGACACCTTTATGTTATTTATCTTGGAAATAATAATGATAATAGTAATGATAATGAGAGGTATTTGAAAACCGCTAATCACTAGGGGAGACCGGGTACGAAAGTAAAATTTTTTTTAACCCCGGGTAAAATAAAAATTAACAAAGTTATAAAAAAATATTTGATATAAGTCGATTATCTGGCATTTTCGTTACAGAAGAAAAATATTATTTGATTAATTAAAGTTCATATTAATGTGTAATTAATACAAATGAAGATAGTGTACTTTATTACTACCTATACCCTTTTAACCTATACCCAATGGTATGGGTTAAAAGTAACAAAATATAAGGACGTTTGTAACATGTGAATAATAGATAGTAACTATATAGGAAGATATTATTTAAAATGTACCTAATTATTTGTTTTTATGTTTATTAAAGTGAGTATATATGCAGGTATATTTTTATTAGAAAAAAAAATATACCTAATGGTGCTATAAAAATAGAAACTATAAAAAATAACAATATTTTTTTTTGGTAATATTACAGGCAGGTATTTGGCAAAAATAGGAACACAAAAATCATTTATAATTTGTTGTTGGTTACATAATTAACCAGCTATCAGACTCGTCACAATTATGACGCATGTACCTACAATTCATCACCTTTGGTGAATTAAGCATCAGGCCAGTTTTTACAGGATATGCGTTGTGTCCGTTGCTCACCGGGCTTTTGCTGGTTATGGAGGCGTCTGCATCTGTATAGTGTCAGGCGCAGTCGTCATCTTCGTCTTAACAGTCACTTACATCAACATATTTTGTCACCTTATTTTTGTCTTTTTGCTTGTTTTTTATTTTGTTTGCTCTTTTTCTGGCTCTGATCTCTCTCCATGCAATTGGTCTTTTATTGGAGTATTCGCTACAATTGCGGATTTTCTACATTTTTTGCCTGTATTTGTTGCTGCGGTTTTGGAAGTGAAGGTACTTCTTCAGGTGAAAAATAGAAAGATGCTGCATTTTTCTCTTTTGGTACATTTTCCTTATTTTATTGGATCTGGTTTGGCTGCTGATTTATTTAACATTTGCACATCTGGTGTATTGTGAGGTAACTGTTTACTGGTTCCTGGTTCAGGTATTAACCTGTCAACCATTAATGAAGTTTCAGTTAATTGGTGACTGGTTCCTGGTTCATTTGTTGTTGAGTTAATCGTTTGGTTTTCATAAGCATTCATAGTTGGTTTATTTGTTGATTCAAACACAGGAAGGTCTGTTATAAATAGTAGAAGCTAGAAAGTAGATATTAGAAAATATTTCTGAATTAAATGGTAAAATTCCAGTGCAGTTTAACCGAGATGAAATATTTTTAGGGATTATAGCAAACGAAAGAGCATCTTTCATACTGCAAAAATACCGGGTATGTAATAAATGGTCATTACTCTGAAGTGAGATATAACAAAGGTGCCATGTTTTTGGCTGCTTCTCTATGAAAAGTATTATATTGAACATCATCTATACACTTTCATACAGCTGCAAAGTAACTTTTCAACGTTCTGTCTTTCGTTTTCTTTTGTTATGCATTCTAAATAAAGAAAATCAAATTCTATATTACTTTACTACACTCGTATTAGTAAAATAAAAAGAGATATTAACTAATATAATTATGTTCAACTACAGAGTACACAGAATATATTAAATATGACAGGGACGTTTGTAACATGTTACAACCGCCACTATGACATTGTTCCAATCGTCCCTGCATGCATTTTTCACGTTCTGAGATTCTAAGATTATTCTAGATTAAGATAAAGAAGGAAAACTTACTTTGTAGATCAGTTAGCACCGTATAGGTCGAAACTCGAACTAAACATACTACGGAGGTTGTCGTTCAAATGAGTTACTCTAGATGGCAGTGTTTACCCTATAATGATGCAATATCGCGGGCAAGTCACTTTATACAACAATAAGCGCACTGTTACAACCAACCCGTGTTTCGTACCCGGTCTCCCCTACGTACCTACCTTTGGATAATGAACAAGTTATGCCCTACTTCTTGCTTCTTGCTGAAATATTATATTTAATATGCTAGCTTACATATTTGGATGCAGAAATACCTACATATACGAAGACAATCGGATTATCAGTGGCGACTCGTGGTCTGCAAAAGTTGAGAGCACCACGTGTGCATTTCGTGCATTTTAGTGCTTCTACTAAAATTTGTTGCAAAACGTAGGTACCCAATAAAATACATGGCAAACAGTACAAACTCTCTTTACAGTGGCGGCAAAAAAACTTACCTATTTTCTACAAATTAAGTCTTCACACACGTCAAGAAACTAAGTGTCGACAGTCATGACAGACTTTGCATCGCTGCGCTTTGCGGGAAATAACACCGTTGTTGTAAGTGCTATCGAAAAAAAGTTTAAACAAAATATGTAGAGAACAAAATTGTGTATAATTTTGTCTCAATTGATTTTTCGTGTGCGACCAATAGTTTTTGTGTCACAACTGTCTCTATTGCACTGGACGGTTTCCGCCCAGAATGGCGGCCTGCGCAAGCATATGCGCACAACCTCCCCGCCAATGAAGATATCGTGCTGATTGTTTTCTATGCTGTGGAGAAATCTTGACTTATATTATCACGGCTTAGTTAGACCGTAGACAAGCGGAGTACCGCGCAGGAGTTCCAATGGGTACGGACGGGTGCTCAGCGCGCTAAATATGCTAAACCGGCGAAACTGAATAATAAACACAGGTTCAAAGAAGCAGTCTGAGGCCCGGCGCAAATCACGATATTTTACCACCTGACATGGAGGGGGAACACTAACATATGTTATAACCTTATAGAGAACGTGCTTATAGAAACTTTCATCAGCACCAGTGTACCTACTAGCGGTTGAAGTTTGACCTAACGGCCGGAGATATTTTGTGTAGCTATTATTGCCTGTGCCCTAATAATAAATCATATTCGACACTCAACAGTTCTTATAAATTTAATAATAATTAGTGGTGAAACTGCTAGAAAATGGAGAACCATATTATAATATTTAAAAAAATATTTGTCTGAAACTAGCATTAAGAAGCGTAAAACTCTAGAAGGAAGCAAGCATGATTTCAACGTGCAGGAAAAAATATGTTATTATGTATATTATTTATGATAATATGTGTTAGCTGCTACGTATTTCTGGTGATTTTGGACATTCTCTTGTACCTAAACAATGTTATATTGTCATGCAATTCGTTTCAGTGTACGTCACATCTATACAAATATATAGTCCTCTCAGGGTAAACGATTGTGTTTACTTCAATATGATCGCCTCTATAAATGACAATCAAATATGACAGAAGCCGACAATACTAATCGCTTCTCGTGGATTTAGTGTTCTCTGGTAGAAGCTCGTAAATGGTGGAGACTGCGGGCAATAATAGTAGCGCAGGCCGCGTGGGTGGAAACTGCGAGATATAATGAAATAATAAGTACTTACTTACTTTCTTCTGTTATTTCAATTTTGAAAAATCTAATAGGACATCGGTAATAATTGGAAATTAGTTTATTAACAACTATTTGTTTAGGTTAATAGTAGAATAATAGGTATTAAAATATACAGTGTAAGCCTTAAGCCAAATTTTACTGTGAGGCTCGGGCCCCGTTGCTTCGTAAGACGAACCGCCACTGCTATCAGGTGTTATTAACGGTGCACACCTGATAATTTCAGTATTACTAGGTATCCTTACCCTCTACTGGCATGATAAATAAATTATTTATGTAAACGATGATATGAACAGTTATAACTATATTTAATTTATGCTTACGATTCATTAAAAGAAAATTGAATACAAGCTTCTGTATTCATTGTGGCTATTTTTGGAACTTTTACGGTACTTTCCTCATCGTGCGTAAGTGTAATTCATACACTTTCTCTTTCGAAATTTCGTACCTGTGTGGAAATTACAGAATAACAAAAATAATACGGAATTTTGCAAACCTCATTTAAGCTTTAAGCTAACCTGATTTAAGGTTTAAGGTGTGCATTCGTGCAATTATATAAACGAAAGTTCTAACGATTAAAAAACTTCTAGGAATGGTGAAAGAAACATCAGCCACAAACCTTTTCTTTTGATGAGGTGATGAAACTTAAATGAAAAACTTATCAAAACCTTTCGATGTATTTGCGACACAACGATTATATTCTGCAACGTATTCCCAAAAATGTAAATTAATCGATAGAATATATTGAGAAATTTGAATAGGCATTTATGTTTTGCAATTTGTCAAACGTAACCAACGTTTGACATACTTAGAAAAAAACGTAAACGAAGGATATTGACACCAACATCAATTAACAGTAATAGGTCCATTTAACTTAATATGAAATTTAAGAAATGAATTTGCCAATTTTCAATATATTTTATTTTAGATTATAGCTACATCCTTAACCTTTTAAATTATTAGTACCAGAATATTCTATAGTGACTTAATTTAAATATACAGGGTGAAATATAGGAGCAATGTGTTGCTAAGGGATTTTTATTTGAATTATGTCAAGAAAACAGCGACATTTTCAACAAAATATTCATTGTACACTCTAAATTATAATATTTTAACACACACCCTCAATGAATATTTTACATTATTACATATTATACAATTATGTATTACTATAATTTACATTATTATAACCCTAATTGTCTTCTAAAATTTTCAAATAAAATCTTACCCAAAGATTTAGTAAAAATATCATTAATATTTCTACTATTTAATTAATCAATCTCAATGCAAGTTTCTTTAATATTATTCCTCACAAAATGTATTTTAATATCCAAATGTTTCAGTGTTATTATGACAAGGGTTTTTACAAACTTTAATTACACTTTGATTGTCCTCAAAATATTTTAACTTTAATTTTGTTCTCAAATAATTTTAATTCATTAAAAATCTAAGCCAACATGCTTCACTAACAGCTAAACTAGGTGGAATGTACACCGCTATAGTTGAAGACAAAGCAACCGTTGATGGTTTTTTTGAACACCAGAAATACTACACCCAAATACTTTAAATACATACCCAGCGGTACTTGCTTAATCTGAATCTACGTAGCCTGATAAAATATTTACATCACTTCCCTTAATAAACACTAAACGTGGATCTACGAGTATAGGTAGTACCTTTTACATATCTAAGCACTCGTTTTAATGCTGTCCACAATTCATGACTAGCAAAATACTGACGATGTAACTTTTTGCACAGCTTTGCATACATTAGTGTCATTAATTTCCTACGATTATTTTCTAATACCTACCAAACTCATAGATATTTCTCTTTTCAAACAACTATTAACAAAATTTGCATCCATAGGCGTTGCAATTCATTTACTATTCTGCATGTCATATCTAGTAATAACATTCATTAAATATTTTATTTGATTAAAATTTATTTTACCTTTTACCTCCGGAATTATTTTAATAACCACAAAATAAACAATTGATCTTAGTTTCCTCATCTTAAAAATATTACTCAACATGGGTATAATATTTTGAACTTCTGTGTAGTTTGATCAAGCAATAAAGAAATCGTCTACATAAAGTAATACATATATACTATAAGTAATATATTTCGTAACGTACACATAACACTCATATTCAGAATTAATAATAATACATACGAGTAATGCAACTGCGAGTGGAAACGGGCGGAATTCCAGGGGTCACGTGTTTCACAGATATACCTTTTATTACCCTATCTAAAAGACTACGCAGATATCTAAATGGTTACAACAGGTTTATTGGCTGTCTGTTCAATGATACATCTTCTACTTTTATCTTTGTTTATCAGATTATATACATCTATCTACATGTTATTCTGCATACGGTCAAGCATGGAATACATCCTCTTCTCTGACCATATTTTCTTCTTCCTTACACTTCTCCCCTTTGCTATTTTTATTTTCATATGTCTTCTTAGTCCAAGCAATATTTTCTTGTTGCAAGAAAAACCCCTCTTCCCACGTTTTCCATAACAAGTGACCCATTTTTCCACACAAAAAACATGTAAGTTTGAAATGTTTATTAATCGTACTAGATATGCGTTGGCTAGTACGATTAATAAGCTTCTGATTCGACACAACATAATAATTCTTCTTCAATTAATAATATTGATATCATTTCTTTTATTGCCCGATTTTCTAGAGAAACAGATTCCCAAGTTCTTATAAAAAGTTTGTAAGGTACTGGTAAATACATCAATTTTTTTTTCTTTATCATTATGTCTGAGATAGGTTCACCAGCTTGTTTCAATCCGCAATTATCAGGACTCCCAAATTTCTGCATCAATTACGTCACTGCCCTTACTTACGTCTTTAAAATCGGAGGTTGGAGGCGTAGTAACATATATTATGGTGTATGCGCCGGGCAGGTAGAGTTGCACAGATAATTAGATAAATCAAAAATAACACATCTGTTTGGGCGGTGAATGTCGGGACTTAATTCCATGTTATAATATATATATATATATATATATATATATATATATATATATATATATATATATATATATATATATATATATATATATATATATATATATATATATATATATATATATATATATACACCGGGTGCCTACGATATTACTAGCCAGTCTATAACTTCCTTGTAAAAAAATATATCGATTTAAAAATTTGGGAAGTTATATGGTTGACAACGGTGCACAGTTTTATTGCATCAAGATCTGATTTCCATTTCCGGTTTAACCGGAAATAGTATAAACTTTGTTATTTTTATAATCACCCTATATATTATTAGACATTTAGATTGCCCAGAAAATTCTAGAACCAAAACATGTAGTATACCCTATACCTGACATCTTTGACAGTTTTCGAGAAAATGGCGGTTGAAAATGTTATATCAATGATAAATTACTTCATTGTAACTGTATTGAACATTAAATTTACATTCTACTTTCCTTTCTGGATATTGTTTCTGCTGTCTCCTGCCTAAACCTATTAGTTTATGAGGTATCGGCGACTGAATGTTCACTTGCACTGTCACAAACACTAAACAATAAAAAAATGATGTTTAAACAGAACTTTGATTCAGGAGGGCTATGTAAAACAAAAGAACTATTTACCGATTTTCATATAGATTTTGAAAAGTTGTATAAGATACAACCACATAACATAGAAGACCTTAGAAATAGAATTACGCAAGTGATAAACTCTATTACTACTTATTTTTATGACTATCAAATTTTACTCCCCAAAAAACTTAAATAACCGTAACATATTTGTTCCTACATTCCTTTGTTTTATGTGAAAATGAAGTAATTTATCATTGATATAACATTTTCAAACGTCATTTTCTCGAAAACTGTCAAAGATAGGTATAGGGTATGCTACATGTTTTGGTTCTAGAATTTTCTGGGCAATCTAAATTTCTAATAATATATATGGTATTCCATTAAAAATAACAAAGTTTATACTGTTTTCGGTTAAACCGAAAATGGCAATCAGATCTTGAAGTAATCAAACTCTGCATCGTTGTCAACCATACAACTTCCCAAAGTTTTAAATCGATATCTTTTTTTACAAGGAAGTTATAGGCTGGCTAGTAATATCGTAGGCACCCGGTATATATATATATATATATATATATATATATATATATATATATATATATATATATATATATATATATATATATATAAATATATATATATATATATATATATATATATATATATATATATATATATATATATATATATATATATATATATATATATATATATATATATATATATATATATATATATATATATATATATATATATATATATATATATATATATATATATATATATATATATATATATATATATATATATATATATATATATATATATATATATATATATATATATATATATATATACATTTCTTTTTTTTGTGATTATAAATCTTAGGTTTGTTGCGTTGCAATTCATGACATAGAGAAATAAGCAAATAGATGAATAATAAGGAAGACACACTTACCAGTTGTATATATAGACATATATATGGAAACGAACCACTTAGAAGTTATACAAGTTCTTTCATTTTCATTGAAGATCTTCAGAGTGATTTACGATTTGTTTTATTGATTATTTTTATTTGAATTTAAAATATTAATACTTCAACATTTTGAGTGACTTTTGTGACCTTAGTTTTTGACGGAATTGAAATTCACAGAAAACACAAACCTATTCTACTATTTATATTTGTTCTATATATAGTACAAATGATCAATAAAACAAATGTATGTCCAGATATACAAATGGCAAGTGTATCTTCCTTTGATTATTCATCTATTTACTTATTTCTCTATGTAATGCATTGCTGCAAAGCCAATATTTCTTGTCACAATATATATATATATATATATATATATATATATATATATATATATATATATATATATATATATATATATATATATATATATATATATATATATATATATATATATATATATATATATATATATATATATATATTACACCAGCTCTTGCACATAACAATATGTTATATAAATATTGTAATTTCAGATTCGTGTGATACTTGTCCTAATCGTTATATGTGAGGTAATATTTTGCCACCCTCTGTCCATCCGCATACCGGAAATAACAAACAAGGCCCCTCCTGAAGAAATAAACTCACTGACAGAACATAAACATTTTACAAGATCCATAGCGGCGCCATCCATATCGATTAACAATGCAGAAGAAACAATAGAAGAAGTGGAAGCTATGCTCAAGGCCAATCCAACGCTTCCTCGTCTAACTAGGGGAGAAATTCTGGATCTATTGGAAAATATAACTAAAGCAGATATGGTTAAAAATACCCCTTTGATTGACCAACAAAAGTTAAAAGACAGGGACCCCAAGGCTGTAATGATGGTGATGCCATATACTCCTACAAATGACAATGAGAATAATCTGGAAGATTTATTTACCAAACCACCTGTAACTCACATTGTTGGAACAGAACCATTTAAAAAAATTCCAGAAGCATTTCAACGTCAACCAACACAAGATGGAAACTTCTTTGATCTAGGTAACTATAAGCTACTCAAACCTATATCAGTTGTTTACTATAGCTGTGATTAATAATATTAATAATTGTAGGTAATGATAAACATACAACAGTAAAAGAGCATACGCCACTCAGAGTTGGTATTCAGCACTATATAATTAATAGTACTTCAACTTCCACTGTTGCCCCGTCCAAAAATTTTGACAATATACAAAACGAAACTACTAAACGGAGAAAACCTCAACCAACATTTGAACCGCTAATTTCATCAACAGCAACCTCGTCTCCCTCAAGAGGAAAAAGACCCATTAGACGAAGGCCACCTACAACTGAAAAACACCCAAATCATAAGTATCCTGATGAAGTAACTACAGAATCTAAGAAAAAACCTGCATTACTCCCAAGTACAGGCATAAGAATTGTAGAACACCCTAAATTATCTCTGGTTGATATCGACGAGGATTTGCAGACTCAAGAAGATCAGCGTAGTGATGTTTCGGTCAAGGCAGGTCCACCAAAATTACTTCAAAATATCTCGGAGAAAAATACTGCTGCGGTTACTAGCGGGGGTGGTGCTCAACACAGCAGTACTACCTTTCCCTTCATTGATATGGTACCAGAACATTTAAAAGGTAAATCCAATAGCTATTGATGACCTCAATATCCGGTATACACTATATATATAATTCAGTATCCGCAAAGAGTACTACACTGATTGTTTTCAGGTGTTCTAGTGGATATGAATCCTGCATCTGCATTAAATGGCGACCCTCCAAAAACCACTCCTCTTCCAAGGAAATCATTGGAAAATGTAGAACAGCAACGACTCGAAAATATGTTGGCTTCCCTTGGAGTTTTTCCACACAGAACAACTACCACGACTACATTAGTTCCAGATATAAGCAGCGTTGCAGACAACTTGAGTCCAGATATGAGAGACTTACTTATGAATTTTGGCTTGATTCCAAGTGAACAGAAACCAGCTGCTGCAAAACAAGACCAAGATAGCTATAATCCAGTGAAAGCTGAGGTTAAACCCGAGGCATACGGAGGTTTTAAACCACTTCCTACTAATCAATCGAGCAGGCATGAGATGGAAGAGTTGTTGGCGAGGTTTGGTCTAGGGAAGAATTCTCGAATGGAGAAGTCGATCCCGAAGAATGAAGAGAAAGGCTTAAACTTTGATATGGTACCGGATGAGTATAAAGGCGTTCTGGAGGATATTGGACTTACTGATCGAGATGGTAAGTAAGCAAACTTGTAGTTCCTTTAACAATATAAATGTTTTTTTTCTGTTGAATGAAGGTCGAATGA
This sequence comes from Tetropium fuscum, assembly GCA_964058915.1. Lineage (NCBI taxonomy): Eukaryota > Metazoa > Arthropoda > Insecta > Coleoptera > Cerambycidae > Tetropium > Tetropium fuscum. The sequence continues at coordinate 13,199 of CAXKVY010008826.1, read as the reverse complement.
TCAAAGCTGAGCCTTTAGTGAAAACCCAGGAAAAGCAGCATGTTTACAATCCCGTTGATAGTCAGTATGCCTCAAACGAGGAAATAGAAAAATTGGGAAAACTACTACAGATTGTTAAGCAATTAGAAAATTTGAATCGTACCGTAACCGAAGATGATTTGAAACATGTTGATGTGACAACATTGAAGGAACTTGTGTCAAGTCTGAATGTAGAAGAGAAGGTGGTGCCTTTAGACGAACGAAACGCACCGAATCCACTAAATTACGATTATGGTCTAACTAAAAATGAGGTAAAGCGTCAGAAAAATGGCACAAGTACAACAACTCCTGCACCAACTACTGTGGCATCTACTACAACTACGGAGGAGTCCAAGAATGCTAATATAAAAGATCTGGAGGCTTCATTTGGTGGTCAGGTGGATGTAAGTCCGGTCACGGAGAGTGCTGCTCCAGAAACTACCACTCCCAATCGTAAGACGGGTGTTTACTATCTCTTCGATTGGAACACGTTTTTGGATATTGATAACCAGCTTGGGAAGAGAGTTAACTTGAGGTTCCAACCTACTGTTGGAGATCCTAAAAGATTTTACTCTGTGAGCGTGCCTTAGAATAAAATTGATTTAAGTCTAAGTGATTTATTGCTCAATTATTGTTAAAAAATGGTGTACTATTAGTTCTCACTTAAGAAACATTCATTTTCAGAATTCCTTTAAAAGATGGGGGCATTTATTTTTAACAAAATCTTTTATATATATTATTTATATCTAGGAAAGTTTATTTAGTTTCACATCTTGTACATAGACATATTTAATAATTATTATTTGTAAGTGTTTTTTATCGCTGGATATTTGGTGTATGAAGGTTATCATATATCTAACTGGATAGATTGTTCGTTGCTGGGTGTGATTAAGATTGAAATTATACCCATTGTTTGTTTGTGTGCCTCGCCACAAATGAAATAGAAAGTAAAATATTTACATAGTAAATACATTTTTATTGAAACCTATGGTTGCCTTGAAATCATTAATTTGTTATCGTAAAAACCTCTTGTAATAAGCTACGCAATAATGACGTCTTGGTATGTTGCAATCATTAACCCTATTCTAATTATTGGTAGCAGCTAAACTTTCAGATCCCTTTCATGTCAATCGCAGGCATGTTCATGTTACTACCAGACAAAGTCAAAAGTAAAAAGATTTTTATTCTTTGAGACATAAAAATGTCCCTACCTATCAGAAACTGAGAAACGCCATATCTGTTATAAGCATTTTTTTAACATTAATTAGTAATACAATTAACATACATAATATATAAAAAAAATAATATATAAAACGTAATTTAAAAGAGACATGAAAGCACATGAAAGCAATATAATTAATGTCCGGTTAAGTGTTTTATACTATACAGGGTGTTTCTAAATTGCTGCCATGGATTTTAAGATATTAATTTGTACAGAATATTAAGAGGGGTCCTTCATATATTTTTGTCCAAAATCCCTTTCCCTCCAAGTTACAGCAACTTGGGGTACATTTTTTATTATTTACTAATAATATTTTATTTGCACCAATAAAATTACATTTTGTGTCAGTTTTTTAACCCTTAGATATTGTTACAGGGGGGTAAAATCTCAGACCCTATAATATTTTTCAACAGAATTTTGAGCGCATCGACCAGTGGCCATAATTAATAGCTTCGACTTAGTAATTTATCAAACATATAGTTATAATAAAGTAAGTATGAATTCAGTAATATTACCATGCAAATACAAAAAAAGTAGTTAACGAGATTATAACGCCTTTATAGTCTCGAAGAAAAACGTATTTCAGACAGTCAGGGAGGTGGGTCAAAATGGGAGGTACAAGTGCATCAGACGTATGCAATATATAAACATGTATACTGATTAAAAATATGTGTAGTGATAAAGTTTGAGTAATTAATATCTGTTATGGAATTATTAAAAACATAAATTATGAACTCATGTGATTGGTAGATTAAAATGTGTTATGTTAAAAGAAGGGGTTGTAACCAGGAAGCAGTGCATTGTTTTAAATATGCAGACTTTCTTTCCTACAAACAACAACTAAGAAGATAAGGTGAGAAGAAAAGGTGGCCACATAATTTTTGATATCTCTTAAAAATTGTTATAAATTTTGCTATTGCTATTGCTAAACTATTGCTAGTAATATTTTAAATATTTTTCATCGTACACAAGTGTGTACGGGTTGAAAAGCATCATCATCAAAAAAAGCTCAGATAATACAAACTACCAGACTTCCAGAGAAATTCTCAGATAATTCGAAGGAGCAGTAATTGCTGTCCCATTGATATTACTATATTGATATTATTATTCATCCGCTGTTTTGCATCCCGAACGAGATTGCAGGAGTTGGACGAGAAGTACGAGATCCCGAATCACAACGCAACAGTTCCATAAATGTAACACTACGTTAGTTCGAAAGTGTCAGTGACCTCAAAGGTTTTAAAGGATTAACATAATGAAACTAAGGTAATAACCTACATGCTTTATTGAAATATTTTCCCGTTGCAAATTTGCACAATATTTCATTATTATTTGTTCGCCCAGGATTCTTGATATCCCATGTAAATTTATAGTTTCTAAGTTATTTAGTTCAGGAATTGTTAAGAAATGTTAGTTGCAAGTGTTATAGTAAAACACGAATATAATCACATGATTTTATAATAAATATCATTATCACTTCAAAATAGGATAAAATCTTTTCTTCTCGTAAATTAATGAGATTTTTCCACAGATATTTTCAATCAGATAAACAGTAATTGAAAATCAATCAACACTTTGCTTAAAGTGTCTGTTTTGAACTTCCCATGGGAGAGATGTTTCATTGTTCTAGAATATACAGTGACTGACCAAGCTAATAAATTTCAAGTTAATTAAATTTTATATTCAAAAAATCAAAATTCCTCATTTCAATAATGAAGTGGCGCCCATAAAAAATAGATTTCAGAACACATAAGCTCACCAAAGTAAGTATAGTCTAAGTTAATTTTGTAACGATCAATTAGCATCTCAATCTAAAATAATGCCACTAAGTATAATATAAACCTAAAATATCATAACAATGGGCAACCAAAAGTGGGCCCTTTCACTCACTAAAATCAAATATAACAATATATATATATATATATATATATATATATATATATATATATATATATATATATATATATATATATATATATATATATATATACACAAGAACTGTGCGACACAAGATATCGCTACGTAAATATACTTGTATCAATATCTCTCTTTTAGTATAATGTGTGTAACGGCCTTTAATATACATTTGCAAAAAACCTGCATTTTTTGTTATTTTTTGTCCATGGTGGTTCTATATATTAATCAGTCATCATTAGTGAGTCCGATGATATTCGTCCTAAATGTTATTAAAGTTTTAAAATATGAACAATATTTAACGTTAGTAAGAAAATGTTTCAGATTGCAAGTGTTTGTTTTTTAATTACTCTTGGTTTTAATTTATGTGGCTGTTTTCAAGAGGCTTGGTATTCGTATCAAAGTGATTTAAAATACTCCAATAGAGAAGGTAAGCAGAGTTCATTTATTTTCGATATACAGTGTAACATCATATATCTAGACCATATACAGTATGAGTCAGTAGTATGAGGTGGAGAGTAATAAACACACGTTAATTTAATGCATTTTGCACTCTAAAAATATGCAAAAAATGCTCGATAAAAATGTATGATATAGTAATAAAAAAACCTACATAGGTCAGGTTTGGCATACTATTTATTTATTTCTATTCTCTTACATAGGTACAATATCTTATTAAGACATCAAAGGTTCAACTCTTTCTAGGAAAAAACTTATTGGTCCTTTTTATAAATTGAGAAATTTCTTAAATGCATTTAAATTAATTTAACCTAAAAAGTTATAATACATTAATTGTTAACAAGAGTTATATTGTTATTGATATAAACATGCATGAATTACATTTATTTCTTTTAATGTAATTAAAATTTTAATTTTTAATTTTTTTTGGTAGGCCTGTGATCATTTATTATTATGACCTTTTCCTCGTCTATTTGTCTATCGAGAGTATCGAGGCATAACTGTGTATACGATTTCGCTTACTAATATATAGTGAAAACTTATCAGTAGATTTTTTGAATCACTACTATACAGGTTGTCTCAATTGAATGTTGGTAAATCGGTGAAGCGAACAATCGTCCAAACCACCCAATCAAATCAAACGGTGTATTAAATAATATATATATATATATATATATATATATATATATATATATATATATATATATATATATATATATATATATATATATATATATATATATATATATATATATATATATATATATATATATAATATTATACAGGGTGATATTATACAATATTATTAGGTACGTAAATATAATAAAAATTAACAGATTTAGATAAAATTTTACATCATAATATGTATTCTCTTATTAAATGTAGTGAAAACATATCAGGAGATTTTCTAATTTCTTTTACATACGGAACTCGAATAAAAATTAAAATGAAGACTTCACTCAGTATTCTGGTAAAATCACAATCTTCCAAACCACTTAATCAATTCAAATACAAATTTATACACGTATTAAATATACTTAAGGACAAAGATGAACTGAAAATGTTTTAATATAAATTGTAATCAATTTAAATTAATTGATTGTAAAAGTAATTGTAAAAGTAAATATATTATTTAATCATTCAAATCTTTAATTTCTGATAATTGAAGAAAATGAATATAAATGAAAATGTATATAAATTAAGGGTGCTCTATACCAGCTGATCAAATCGCGCTTATAACGTGAATAATAATGGATTTTATTAGATGGTTGAAAGGATCTGTTGAACTGAATTCTTGGTTGCATATTTTTGAAATATATTTTAGTCAAACCTCTCACCAGAGGTAACCTAGTAACACCTCTAAATGGAAAATCGTTTTGAAAAATTGTATAGGACAGAATTGTTTATTTTTGTGTCAGACAGGATGGAAAGCTGGTAATTTTAATATGGCAATTAAAAATAACAAGTTATAATTGTTTGTGAATAACTTTTCACTATGTAGACTTTAGTTATAAAGCAACTTGCCAAATATGGCTCATTGCGACAAATATTGAGCTCAAAATTCGAAATTTACTGAATTTACTAATTTCAATATGGCTGCCTATAGTATAGAATGTTCTTAATATATTTTGTTAATAAACTCATATAATTTATGGGAATGCGGCACTTGTCTACAACTCAGACGCGCATATTTTTCAATTGTGAAGAAAAGTAGAGACATTTTTTGGGCAAATAACTTTTTTATGTATTCATTCTCTTTGAAATTTTTTTCCCTAAATGTTATACGCCGATTTAAATTGTTATTAAGTACTTAAGTACTTAACGGTATTATTTAAAAAAATCCTACTTCCGCAAATTGATAATTTTAGAAATGTTATCTCTAATATATACATATAGGGTTTTTCTGAATTGATGCAATATATTTTAAGAGGTGATTGTTCAGCAAAAGTAAAGGGGGTGTTTCATATAATTTTGGCGGAAAACTTCCACTAATAAAATGGCAGTTTGTAAATGTTTTTGTAACCTTTTTACCACCCTTTACAAGGGGGTAAAAAAACCAACCGCTATAATATTTTTCATCAATTTTTTTTAACGCGTCGACATTTCTTTACTAAAAAACGCAAAGTCGACATTACTTTACTAAAAACCGCAAAAAAATGCAAAGTAGGGCACTCTATAGTACATTAAAATCGCAAACTAATGGCTAGTTCTGATTTTTAATATGTTGTTAGGACCACTACCAGTAGTGTATATCCAAGTTTACAGCTTCGAAATATCTGTGCTACTTCGTAGCAATTTTCGCATTTTTTCGGTTGTTTCACTATATAATTTAAACTATGCGTTTGTTCATAAAACATGTTATTACGGTTTTAAAGTAGATTAAATTTGCTACTACAATTTGGGACTAGAACGAGCTCTATAGATATAATATTTACAAAAATATTTAAATATTTACAGACCCTTCTGAAATTTGCATTTTTTTCCAGAACTGGTGATAACTGGCGTAGCAACAGATGAGAATGTTATGTTGGATTTTAATGTCACAAAATGGACAACTATCTCCACTGGATCCAATTGTTACACAGCTGGAATAATGGATAGAGAAATTGTGGTCTTATTTAGTACTTTGAATTTGAATCAGACCAAATTCCATATCACTCCCAAAATAATCGGTAAGCATGTGCTACATATAGCTAGCTATATCATAGAGCACACCGTATTCAGCATATAAATTTTTAGCTAATTTCTATGAGGATTTGAACATTGATCATACATTTTGATAAAAAAAACATAAAAAGTATGTGTGGTTGTGGTTTAATATTTTCTGTGCTAATAGTTAGGAAGTCGAATAGACATACTAAAAGTCCCCACTCCTAGGAGGTGAGCAGGGTGCAGGGGCGTACGTAGAAGCTACCTTTCTTTCAGTTTTTTGCTTATATCTCGGAAACTATGCGTCCTCGTGACGCTATTGATGACGTGAGGCTATTCAATACAAAATTAGAGCTGATAAAATGTGCCGCAGATAAAAGTTTTATTTCCTAATTTTTTTGGTATAATTTCCTAGATATCCTCGATCAAAATTTACCTGATCTTACCTGATTAATTCGTCGGCCCTTCATCCTACGGTATATATAGAGCGGGGTGCAGAGAGGCACAAAGGAGATTTCGGTGTTTCGCTTATACCTTGAAAAATGTGTAACAAGATCCACCCCATTAAATTTTTTCGTGATCTCGTGTAGTTTCCGAGATATGCGCGCTTAAAATTTGCAAATTATGAAAAAAATATTTGTAAATATTCTTCGTTTTTTTACCTTATTGAGACTAGCTAGCTCGAAGGCCCTTCATCCTACGAAAAAGCCATAAGAGAGAACGTTGTATAGACCATCAAGAATGCGATAGGTCTATTCGTACTACAGGAAATATTTAAAGGACCAGGCAATACGCTCAGTGGTGTCCAATGCATTCTGCCACCAGGCACGCGATTGCGTTGAATTTTTCAGATCGAAGTTTTAGACGCATTTTGCATGGAGACTTATTATCACTCACTTAATATCACTCAATTAAAATACAGATCGTTCACAAGTTGAAAGACATTAATAAAATAGCTCGTTTACCTTTTGCAGACAAATGTTAGAAGTGTTAAATAATGATCCAAATGTTCTCAATAGGATTATCATGTCGGACGAAGCTCATTTTCATCTAATTGGATACGTGAACAGAATTTTCGTTATCGGCCACATGATAATCCATGAGAGCTTCATGAAAGACCTCTGCATGATCAAAAAGTGACAGTATGTCATCGCTTTTGGCACAATCGGACCATACTTTTGTGAGGAAAACAACCACATCGTTACAGTCAATTTTGACCGATATGTTATGATGTTGGAGACATATGTGAATCTAGAACTACAAAGAAGCTGCCAAAATATTGTATGGTTTCATCAAGATGGTGCCACCACTCATACCTCCAGGCAAATTTTAACTATTTTACAGCAAATGTTCCCATATCGCCTCTTTTCCCGTTTTGATGACATTTCGTGGTCCTTAAGGTCCCCGGATTTGACCACCAGCACCAGATTATTTTCTTTGGGGCTATTTAAAGGCAAAAGTGTACACTATATGTCCTCAGACAATACAATACTTAAACGCCCGGATTATGGAGGAGGTAAACGTAGTTGACCAAGATTTGCTTCGAAATGTTATGGAAAATTTTAGGATGAGACTGCAAATGTGTGTCAATGAGCATTGCGGACATCTTAAAGACATAATTTACAAACATTAACAAATTTCCAACAATAAAGTTCATGTTTCAGTACCGGTTGTTAGAATCGCTTAATTTATTTTCCCACGGCAATCTTTTTAAAATAGTTCAATCCTGTTGCCGCATCCTGTATAAGTAACTGGAAACGAAGGAATAACGGAAAATACGAAAGTTACGCCTTTCATGGTCTACAATGTTCTCTCTTACAGCTTTTCTACTACGAAGGGCTCTCAAATGAGTTAGTTAAATAAGGCAAAATGTCAGGCAAAATTTCTTTTCATAATCTGCGAATTTTGATCACGCATATCTCGGAAACGATGCGAGATCGCACAAAAATTAATAAAATCTCTTTGTTGCACATCTATACAACATATTCAACATAAGACCTTATCGCTAGGACGCATAGTTTTTATAATATAAGCCAAAACCCGATAAAGGTTCTACGTTCGCCCCTGCACCTCGCTCACCTCCTAGGAGAAGGAACTTTTAGTATGTTTACCTTAATTTGTTCCTTTCATTTCCCTCTACAATCTTTCATTGACTGGACTAAATTGAACTCAATGTAGTCTTTTAATATTTTAGGTTTAGCCGACAGACCGATAGATGTAATCCTATTAGAAACAAGAAATCGAGGAACCAGAGATATATTTTTAGTCGTTGCATATCAGGATCTTTTACAAATAGACTGGTATATTATTCAAGGAAATGACTTGGTAGTAGTAGATCTTTTGTAATATTAATCATATTTATTTTTAATTTTGTTTGCAGAATATATTCTGGAATTTGAAAATTCAATATCCTGTAGTTCACATGAATGCTTATCAGATAAAGGACAGGAGTGTTCTGCTTCTAGCAAGTAGCCATCATAATAACTCAACTACTGTGGATTTATATGATTACACCTTTAAGGAAATTAATCAAAAATATAGGTAACGAGTTATATTAGGAACAATATTTATAAATAAAATTATTTATAATACGAGGCAAAGCTGGAAAGACTCTTTGTACTCTAGTCGGAGGCTAGGAGGGACTAACCAGCAAAAAAATATGTATATGTCATTTAAGATACATAAAATATATACCTATGGTAGGTCAAAATTAGGTTTAAAACACACACACGATACTTAGTATCCGTATCATATATCAAATATATTTTATTTCAATACAATGTTCAGTAGTCCTGGTGTAATACGCTTTTCAACTGTATTAAAGCAAAATATGCTTTGTTGAATTCGCATAATACATTATCGCGTAAAAACAAAATATCTTTGTGAAGCCCTCATAGGACAGATTCTACAAATGAAAAAATATAGAGTGGTCCATTTAAAAAAATACCCGAAATCGTGACCTCGAATATATGGTACACTCCTGTGGTAATTTCTGTGGTAAGCCACAGAAATTTTTAACCATTCGGTTGTTTAATTATAAATAAAAATCATATCATGGAATAAAAAAGGGCAATCATACAATGGAATAATGAAACAGTGTTATTGATATATTTTTTTCTTAACTAACTACTTAAATACTGATCATTAAATTTTATCTACATATTTTTTTAATTAAAAAAGAAAATTTAAATAAAAAATAATTTGATTTTAAACAGGGGCACGTTGCGTCTAGATGTCTATAAAGACCTCGCACAATCATTGCAAGGACCACCATTAATATAATAAGGAAATTTCTTTATAATCTACGATGTTTTCAGATGATCCTCTTTTTATTATGCCTCTTTTCAATATGCCTAGTAGGATGGAGCGAATTTTTTTGTTTTACTTAACTAATTAGCACTATTTACCAAAAGTTGCCTTTGCTATAGTAGATAACCTGTAATTTTTTTTTTTAAATTTAAAAAAAATATTTCCATTCCCCGCCGCTGAGTCAAATAAAAAAATATTTTTTTTGCTTAATTATTTAGCACTATCGACCAAAAGTTGTCTTTGCTATAGTAGATAACCCGTAAATTTTGTCAATATTAAAAAAAAATGTCTTCATTGCCGCTGAAAAAACGAAAATACATCGAAGCGATATATGGCTATTTTCGCCCGACATCTCGTCGTACTAGGACATGTTTCGCCAATAACAGGTTCGGCTGAAAACATTATGAACGCAATATTTTCCTTTTTGACTGAATTAACACAGCAAATATTAACACAGCCAATATTCTAGCAATAGGTTGTGATGGGACGGTTGTAAATACAGGCAACATTGCTGGTGTCATCTGCCTTTTAGAAAAACAATTCGGAAGACATTTGCATTAGCTTGTCTGTCAGCTACACTCAAACGAACTTCCTTTAAGGCACTTGATTGAAAAGTTAGATGGAGCCACGTCTGGTCCTAGAGGATTCTCGGGAGCTATTGAAAAACAATTAACAAGCTGTGACCAGTTACCTGTCATAAATTTTAAACCTATTAAATGTGAACTTCCTGAAGTAGATAGAGAACAACTCAGTACAGACCAAAAATATCTCTTTGATGTAACCACTGTTGTGAGAGTACAGGTGAATTTCCTGCCAGTTTTGTTTCTAAGAACCCTGGTAAATTATCACATGCAAGATGGCTTACCAGCGCAAATAAAATTTTAAGACTCTATGTAAGAACCCCTGTCCCATCAGCAAACCTGGTAGAAATTGCTACATTCAATAAGGTATATGCTCCTATCTGGTTTAACATTAAAACCAAGCCCAAAATAAAAGATGCTCCGTTAAATTTATGGCGCACCATACGTTTGAGCCGATATCTGAGAGAAGATCTCAGAGAAATTGTTGATAAAACCATTCAAACGAATGCATTCTTCGCCCATGTGTCTGAAAGTTTACTAGTTGCAATGCTTGCTGATGAGAGGCAACATATTCGAGAGGTAGCTATGCGCCGAATATTATCCATTAGGACGAAGGAGTCGGCGGCACAAGGTAAAATCAGGAAGTTTGAAATTCCTAAAATAAACTTTTTGGCAAATGACTATATGGAACTCATCTTTTGGTAAGAGGAAGCTATAAGTGAGCCAACACTAACGCGACATTTAAGTGATGAAGCAATTAGTGAAAATTCGCCTATGCTTTCATTGCTTTTCAACCAACCTTGTCACACACAAGCTATAAAAAGGTGTGTTAAAGTTGTTACTGAAGCTTCTTTAAGTGTTTGTGATGCTAGTACTCGTGATGGTTTCATAAGATCACGACTTCGAGATCGCAATATAATGCCAATATTTGAAACCAAGCCACACTATAAGGCGGAATAACAAGGTATATATGATTTGGTAGATAACTATAAAATAATTAAATTATCGGGTGCTTGGCAGGCGGAGAAGGGTGGTGGAACACGAAATGAAGCCACCTCCCCGTGGTGTGTTTTGGGTAGTTTAGGAAACTAGCAAAGAGCTGCAGTCTTCGATTTTCAGGAAATTTTCTATAATACTAAAACTAAACATGTTTCAAGGTCATTGCGGGGCATGAGGGGCGTATCGGAAAATTTTGCATGTATCATCTACTACTATTTAGACAACTTTTAGCGCATAGTGGTATCTTTAAAAAAAATTAAAAAAACATAATAGTTCAAGGTCATTGTGGGATATCAAGGTAAAAAAAAATTGGAAAAAATTACTGATAAATCTGCTACTATAAAGACAACTTTTAACATGTAGTGCTAAGTGCTCGTGTGAATTTTCGAAAATTAATTGTTTTTCGCTCCACCCTAATGCCTAGTAGCTTTGTTTAACTCTTTTTATATTTTTACTACTTTACTACTTTTATACATGTTTCAGTTCTTTGTATCTCTGATTTCCCCGTCCCCACTATTTGTCATAAGCCAATACAATATAAGTTTCTTATATGATTACCTTCTTCAATTAATTCATCCGTTTCTCATAATAATGCATCAATGTTTCTGATATACTATTAATTTTCGTAGGATACGGGACTCCCTTGATCTGCCGAATCCTGTAAAGTCTTCAGCTTTCAATAATTTCGAAGACGATTACTATCTATCAATACCACAGAGCCCTTTAAACTTAGTTTTAATATTTAAATGTCAGGACTATCAGCTTATTAATTACACTGTCGTTAAAAGTGTGAATGTGAAGAGCGTGGTATCTTTTGATATTGGCTTCAAAACTTTTTTGGCATTTGATGGGGTCACTGAACATTCCGGAATTTACCAGTTTACTAAAGATGGGATCCTGCGGGAAAAAATCGTGAATTCGAATTGGAATGGAATTCACTACTTGCTACCCATACCTATAATGACGTATTGGGATGATATTATACTTTTCGCACAGAGAACATTAGACCATCAAAGTCACAACTCACCTGCCATTGACATTCTAACATATAATGGAGGTAAGAGAAGCATATTTATATTGCTCTTTTAAAATAGTTTAACACTCTAGGGAAATTTGAGGAACACGAAGACATTCCCTGTTCGCACTTCGGAGAGCAACAACAGGTCTTGACATGTCTGCAAGATGGTAACGGTATCATTGGATCTAGTTATATATCTGTGGGTGACCATATAGGTCTTATTGTTCCAAAATCAGGCTTTTCTCTTTTGTTTATAATACATTCAACTATTAAGGAAATGAAAAATCCCAAGGAAGAAGAACTGAACCGACTAGCTAAAATCCAGGATACCCTGAAGGTGAGTTTAAAGATCTTGGAATAGTTATAAATAATGCCTTCTTGCAAATTATTTACAGAAAATAATTGAGTACAATAACGATGAGTACGAAAAATTAAAAAATCTGAAAAGATCTCATGAAGAAGATTTAACTATTGAAGGTAATCAAAAAAACCTTACTGTTCTTTCAAAGGAGCGTCAAGAGGAAGACTTATCAGCATCGAGTGACCGCCTTGATGCTATTGGAAGGCAGGTATATAAATTGAAAGACACAGTGGATAAAATAGCGGAACAGGAAAACAGCAAGGAATTCAATACAATTACTATTAATGGCGACTTAGAAATACAAGGAGAAGCTGTATTTAAAGATGCAGTAGTAGATAGAATTAAAGAAGTCCCCGCATCAGTATTACTAGAAGATATAGTGAGGTGCGTAACACAATAATTCTATTAGGGTTTATGATAACTTCGAAACATGCAATTTTAGTATTCCGTTAATTTTTATCTTTAAGGAAAGATGCTGTTTCAAAAATAAAAGGGAAAAAGACATTATCAGATGTAGAAGTTGTAAATATAACATTCGAAACATTAAATGAACTAGAAGCTAAAGAGTTGGTATTTGATAATGGTTCTCCAGTAACACTAAATGGAAACATAAATTTTACTCTTCCTACAAGTATACAGAGCGTTCACATTATCAGTAGAAAAATCAAC